>OY720682.1:40934265-41151765 GCA_963170755.1 Amphimallon solstitiale
TAGTCATGGAAATAGTTTGCTTTAAATTAGAATTGTCAAAATTGTGACTTTTGTGTTTCATTAATATAAATACTTGTAAAATTGTTCTTAAAGTTTCGGCTTTTTCGCTGAAATGGTTTATACTCTTGAAGAGAGAACTGAAATAGTGATTTTGTATGGGATTGCAAACAAAAATTATTCCCAAGCGGCGACGTTATTCAATGAAAACCATCCAAACAGAAACGTATCTGTTGCTTATGTCAGAACGCTAATAGAAAAATTTTTGCAAACTGGATCTGTAAATAATAAAAAACGGAATACGAATAATTGTGGTGTACTAAATGAAGCTATGCAACTAGCAGTTCTTGGGCATATTAATTTAGACCCAGAGCTTTCGTTGAGAAAATTATCCGAAGTTTCGGGAGTGCCAAAATCAACCTGCCATAAGATATTAAAATTAAACAAAATGCACCCTTATAAAATTCAACTTCACCAAGAGTTGGGTGACGGTGATTTCGACAGAAGAGTCGAATTTTGTGAAATAATGACAGATATGATTCGGCAAAATGGAAATGTTTTGCGAAGTATTTGCTTTAGTGATGAAAGTTGCTTTTACTTAAATGGTCTTGTGAATAGACACAACTGTCGATATTGGAGCGACGTAAAACCCCATTTTTTCCGAGAAGGCAACACACAATATCCCCAAAAAATTAATGTATGGAATTCTTAATAACCAAGTAATTGGCCCGATATTCTTCCAGGAAAATTTAAATGGACCTAAGTACTTACAATTTTTGGAAGAGCTAATACATCCTCTTATCATACAGTGTCTAGAAGAAAACTTGAATGAAATAGAGGAGGAGCAATTATATTTTCAACAAGATGGAGCTGGGCCACATTACTGTTTAGACGTTAGGAATTATTTGGATAATATTTTCCCAGGACATTGGATTGGACGTAGGGGCTCTATTGAATGGCCAGCTCGCTCCCCCGATTTAACTCCCCTAGATTTCTTTTTGTGGGGGCATTTGAAGTCTGTTGTTTATAAGACACCGCCACAATCAATAGCTGATTTACGTAATAGAATAACAGAGGAATGTCGAAATTTAACGCCACAAGTGTTCGAAAATGTTAGAAATGCTTTTGAAAATAGACTTTATTTATGTTTAAATGTAAACGGTGAACAATTTGAGCATTTAATTTAATTAAAATGTTGTGAATAAATCTTGTTTTAAGTATTTCCATGACTAACTTATGATTTTTCGGAGTTAATAATTTCTGATATCTGAAACATTTAAATTTAAATATCTCATAAATGTCATAATGTGTGTTACTAGTTTTTTCACATAGGAATATCAAGAAAATTGTGTTCTTTCAAAACCACAAAAAAAAATACAGGGTGTCATTTAAAATATTGGAGTGGGGGTGGCCGGCGGCGGCGGGTGACCCGATGGGGCGGTATGAAATACACTATTCATTGTCCCCCTATATGCTGAACAACCACCCAAAATTTCAAGTTTTTGTCTTCAAAAACACCAGAAATAATTCAATATAAAGTTTTCGTGTGGACATCACGTATTTATTTCTATCTGTAATATTTATGTATTTCCATTCACTACTATTTATATCGGTAATAAAACTGCACCGCTTATATTTATTTTGTATTGTCCGAATACTACTGAATGAATCACTTCTTATTTCGGAATGAATCATCCATCGGTTCAACTGCTTTTATATCTGTAGATAAAAGTTCGAGAAATATATGGGCACACTCTAGATTTTTCTCCACATGCTGGGAAGTATTCGAGAGACAATCCGTCGCTTCGCAGTGGATATAAATGGATGATTTATTGCCTTGTTTATTGGTACGTTTTTTTTAACGTCGCCCGGAAGTCTGCTTCTCTTTTTTTCTGTTTGCTTATTTCGTTACAATATATTTTAATATTCACACATTTCTCTTAACCTATGACATGTGTATATTACATTAATGTCTGGGTTTTCCTCTGAAGAGTGGTCACGTTTCTTTTACGCCGGTAATCTACGTTACAACCGACGCACTTTCTAAATGCTAAAAGCAACAACAACAAAACCATTCGCGAATTTTTTTAATCCCAATTTAATCCAATAATTTATGGAGTATCTAGTCCAATCAGTCCAGTCCGTGTACGTTTAAAGCGTTCTCGGTTGGTAACGTACCCAATGAAACCTTATCTGTTTACTTCAATCTGTCTCACATGCGAGTCATAAATTATAGAAAGAGATTGTTAATGGTCGACGTATACGTAATCTTGAGCATATATAAAATATTTGGCTTTTGTTATGTAAGATAATGTAGGCTTACATGTAAAACATTAAGATTTTAGTATACAGAGTGCATACTTTCACACTTTTATGGAATAATCACATATATAAGTTTAATTTTTAGAAATTACCCTTCAATGCTCATAAATAACATGTAAGTAAGGACATGTTTGTCAAACATACCCCTACTTACACCAAAATGCAAGGTATATTCGTCTGCCAACTCTACAGTACTTCGATGAAATATTGAAAGAAATTATTGATTCACAAAAACATTGTAATACAACAATTGTTTTATCATACTTTGGTATCATCATTTATCCTCATGCACGTGATATAATAAAAAACAATTGTTGTGTTACAATAAATTATTTGAAACCTATAATTAATTTACTTGTGTAATTCTAATACAAAAAAAATACTATTCTACTATGCTTTTTACCACTTTTATTGTTGCACTGTATCTGACTAATTTCCACTCTTGTTTCTTATTGTTAAACAGTGTCCCATTACTGATAATGACTCACCAGAATGAAAACTAGTCGTGGATAGTGCAAAAACATAAGTGGTAAAAAGCATAGTAGAAAAGGTTTTTTTTTATCATTATTTAATAATATTGATTAACCACACAGTAACATATTTTTTTTTAATTAAATTTTACTTGTCTTAATATTGAGCATAATTCTTTGTCCCTTTCTTTGTTTTGGTTTTCATTCTCACATTTCCATTCTTATTTGTTTTAATTCATATTTTCATTTTTTTTTAAACCTCTGAACTACTTTTTCGTTTTTGATATCCTGTTTGTATATTCCATTTCTTTCTCCTCTCTCTTATCCAATGCAATGCTCTTCATCTCTTTTTGTATAAATCCCCTTTACGTTGTTAAGTCGGTTTCAATATACAGGGTGTTGTAACAATAGTGCGACACTTTTTGATATTTCCGTTGTTTTGCAGAATATAAAAATTATTTTGAAATAAACGTTTTTTGCTTATTACCAACAACTCTAACATTTTAAATAGAATAACATGTATATTAAACACGTTTTCAAAATCCTACTTCTTTAAACGGTAGTATATTAATAATAATGGAATTTATTAATATGCAGGGTTTTACAATTTTTGTATGAAACATTAACTTATTGATGGATATCAAAATGGTTTTTTCAAAAATAAGAGCATTGAAATTGCATTATTTGATTATGTCAACAACATTCAACATTAAAACATTCCCCTATGCACGCTTTCAAGATCGTAGTTCTTCAAATTCAATTCAATAATAATGGTATGTATTTATACTTGCTAATGCAGAAAATACCCGAAGGCAATTACACCATGCCATCTATTATTTTACGTATGAACTATTTTCAAGAATTTTTGTTAAATTTACTCGTTTTAATAACTCAAAAGATACATTCAATAATTGAAAATAACTTTATTAAAAATAATTTAATACAAAGATCGATATTGCAAATAGGTCATATTACATATTTAGAAATATTATAACATATGTTCAAAATGAGATCCTTCACTTTGTAGACACACATTTATACGTCTTTAGAGAGAACGTTTTTTGAGAGAACGTTTTGAATCATTTCTTCTGTTACACTGTTAACAGCATTTATAATAGCATCTTGAAGTTCTGGAAATGTATGTAGTGGAGTCTTAAAGACAGTGTTCTTTAAATACCCAAATAAAAATCCAGAGCAGTCAAATCTGATGATCTAGGAGGCCATCTATTTCTGCTAATCAGTTGGTTATGACTAAAATATCTTATTTATGTTACGCCAATTGAAGAATTTTTTGATAAAATTGACGAACAACACAAAGCGACAGGACACGGGGAAAGGGACAAAATGCTTTATAATTTGAAAAAGAAATGTAACATTCCAAGACTGGCAGTTGAAGTGTACCCAGAATTGTGTAAGACTTGTAACTTGAAAAAAAGACAGAAGCATGCTGGTTTGATTGTAAAACCGATAACATCAAGAGATTTCAATCAAAGAGGACAAGTTGACTTAATTGACGTTCAATACTGCTCAGATGGTAAATATAAATGGCTATTAAACTACCAAAACCATACCACAACATTTTTATATTTGAGACCATTACAAACAAAGAGGGCTGCGGAAGTAGCCAACGAATTACTGACAATTTTTCTCGAGCAAGGTGTACTAGTGATACTGCAGAGTAATAATGGACGGGAGTTTACAGCCGAAGTAATAAAAGAATTGGTTTTGTTATGGCCAGAATGCAGAATCGTACATGGACGTCCCAGGCACCTTCAAAGCCAAGGGTCCACTGAGATGCCAAAGCAAGATGTTTAACAAATGTTAAGAATGTAGATGGAAGAAAATAAAACTTCTCGTTGGTCGATTTGTTGTTAGTTTGTGCAATGGTTAAAAAATACATCATATCATCGTATCATTGGTAGATCACCTTACAAAAGTCTATATGGTGCAGATCCGAAAATATGTTTATGCTCTACAAATCTGCCATCAGATCTTACTGATAAAATACAGATCGAAGAGGAGTTAGAAAGCGTAAACATAAACGAAGGTGAGAGTAGCAGAGAATGTTTATCGCATGATGGCAGGGTTGCAGTACCGGCAGAAAGTCCTGACAAAAGTTGAGAACCCTCATCAAGAAGAAAATTTAGGCGAAGCAAATATAGTACTGGTTGCCGATTCTCAAATTGAGACGTACGTAGGAGAAACCATTGAGAATATTCCTACGGTGACAGAGCACATTACGGCAGATGGTTTAGGCACTGGTGAAGACACAAGTCTCGGTGGCATAATACATTGCTGTGTTTGCGGCAACGAAAGTACAGACGCTCACGCTTATTCAAAGCGCAATAAAATAGTGCACGTAATTTGTGGTGTTACTTCTGAAAACGATGAAGGGTTTGGAAGCCAAGTTATTTGCAGACTCTGCATCAATGAGAAAAATATTAGAATTAATCGGAAGAAATCCTATGAAGGACAAGCCAAAGCCGCAGAAGTAATGAGAAAAAGGAGCAAAACCATCTTTGGCGAGATAGAAACAGGTAAATTTGTAACTATACCTATTACAAAATTTGACAGAGGACCATTAGATAAAAAAAAAATGTAGAAGGAATAATAATTGAAGAGAATAATGATGTTTACCGCATTGGCACCAAAAGTAGTATTTTAAAAAAACTGGCTGACTAGGAGTGACATAACACCTGTTTCGTCAATTAATTTTACTTATGATGATATTCCCCAAGATTGCTTTATTTCCTTAAAAGAAGCCTGCGCCAAGCAGTCTATGTTTTCGGGTCAAGGATATTCAAAATGCCAATGTAGGCTTTCAAAAACCCAGTGCCATACTGAAGGATGTGCCTGTTTTAAGACTGGAAATTTGTGCAACAGTAGATGGCATTCCAGCAATACCTGCCAAAATAAATTGTCCAATTGACATCTTCTTTTTCCCAAAAATACAATCTCCCTGGTTTACTTGTGTTTATTTTATTGTTTATTTCGTTAGCAGATACCATTTGCCTAGGAAAATAGCTTTTGAGCAGAAATAAATGATATGGAGCTATTTGCCAAGGCAGATATCATTTGCCTAGGCAAAAGCTTTTTGCCGAAAATGACTATTAGCCTGCGACATATGCATATTACCTGTTTTTTCTTTAAAATTATAAATGGAACGATATAATTTTAATATAGTAATATTGAAGCACATAAAAAACTGAAGAGAATGATGAAAACCAGAAGTTGCTACCTTTTTTGTTGACGGATATATAGTCATACGAAAACATTTCGCATTTAATTTTTTATATAAATTTATTTATTTATTGCCAGTAATAATTTAATTTTAATTTTAAGAGGGTAACTAGACAGTGTATAGTTTGTTTTCTTAAATTTCTACCATATTCTTCCATAAATGCATTCATTTCAATCTTTTCACCGGTTTTTTTAGTTCATTGGATATATTACGTTGAATTGCGTCTTTTAAATGTTTATTATTTTCTAAATATCATTTCTTGTCTTTTTCAACATTGAAATAATATAATAATAATGGATAGCGTAGAGTTTTTAATCGCCTTGCGAGATGTTTTTAATTTTCACAACAATTGCCGCCTCCGAAATTGAAGTAAATGTGCTCTCTACCCATCGACGAGTAAACATGTGTATAAAAATAATGGTGAACACTTTGAACAGTTTTTAAGTTAAAGTTTGTTTTGTTTTATTTTTTGTACTTTTTTATTTAAATATATTTTCTTTATTTCCTTTATATTACTTCGTCAATATATTTTCTTATTTACGTTTTGGTATAATAATCTGTTCTTTTACTTACTTTCATGTTATACGCGTGGATGAATTGGATAACAATTTTTATACGCTTTCGTTACTAATGAGTAAATGATTTGTTTATAACTCATGCATCATATTCTACGAGGCATGTCTGGAAAGTAAGTACCGTTTCGTTCTACCGCCACCGCAGCGCTATTGTCGTAGTTGCGCGCACGCGCAAGTGTGGCTCTGGCTCATAGTCTATCCGCTGACGCCACTACAGCCGGATTGAGATGTGTTTACATTTGTTAGTGATCGTTTCAAATGTTTCAGACAATTTCTGAGCCCGTCGACTGTGAAATGTGTTCTGTAATACGGCTTACGAATGCACGGTTTATGAACGTAAGGAGAAAATTCCTGAAAACACACGGCTCACAATAGGAATGCCACGCAATTTTGTACTACATACTTTTCAATTCTCTGTAAAATTCTTTATCTAATGAGTCTAAAAACATTCAAATCCGTTGGGACAAATCGAAATTTTACCGTTGATTGAAGGAATATATAAAGATGCGCAACGCTATAGTAAAATTGCGTGTCTTTCCGTTAAGTCGTCCCGCTACCTCTTTGGCGAGAAACATCATCGCTGTCTCGGGTTGTTACGAATCCCGGACCCAAACGACTGATGCGGTCGCTATTGATCTCGGATCCAGTTTTGGCTACGCTCAGTGCTATGTAGTGGCGCATCTTTATGTATTACTTCAATCAACGATTATACCTATTTCTGTACGCAAACATAGCCCCCTTCACCCTCCCCTTCGTATGAGAGTTAGATCAAAAAATTGTTTAAAACCGTTTGAAAATGTTATTAGTATAAATTTTAACTTATCTTAAAATTGAATTTAATGAAAAATTATAGAATCTGGCGATCATTTTGAAAACTTAAATATATTTTTGAAGTCGATCCAATCCACATTCCTAAAGCGAAATTGTGATATAATACGCAATTTGTAAGGCCTTGCCACAGTACAAATCCCCGAAGAAAGAAGTTTAGAAACTCTACCATTGACATCGACAAACTGTCACCGCGTGTATAGAAATGTGAACCAACTAATTTTAAAGTATAAAGCCACCTTAACTGTTGCCAAATTTACGTGACTTTATCTGCGAAATCTAATCGTTACATCGTTTACATCAGAAACATAATGTAACAGCCTCCCATTCAAGAATCTGATATTTACCACCAGAGGCGATAAAAATCTCACAGCTGAACAATTGTTGGCGTTAGTAAGTGTTGGTTTTTCTGCAATTACATGGAAGATTGCATAAGAACAGAACTACAAACGGACGTGGGTATTTATCAATCTCGTCGAAACGAAACTACAGCGAATGTCGTCCACTTTGCTGTGATATGTATGTATTTCTGCACTGGTTAGAAGTACTTCTTACTGCTGCGTGGAATTCTAGAACGGCCATAAATTATTTAGGAGAGGCTGTATATGTATATATATGTGTGTGTTGAGACTAATAAATGTATTAAATTATTTTGTCTGAGAACTGTTACAAAACATTTCTTTTACATAACAGCGTAAAGTTATTCGTTACAACGTGTTTATGAGTAGAATTGCCATTGTACAATTTAAATTGCGAAATAAAAATCAATATGTAACTCTTTTAAAATAACTCGTTTAGTTCTGGATTGTGTAGTATGTAATGTATGTACGTTTTGTTATAGTAAGATTGAGTAATCGTAAAAGTTCTGATAAGGTTTTATGTAAAACATATAAGAATTAATTATTAAACAAGGCAAGTCATTGAATTAATAGTATTTTTTTACTTGCAACACGTGCATGTAATTTAATGACGATAATTTTCATTTTTTTTTGGAATTTTCTACACTTTAATAAGAATGATTAAATATTGTTTTATGTTTCAACATCTACTACATTCACTGTAATACATTATTCAAAGTTTTTCCAATAAGACTACGCCTTTAATCAGAAATTCTTTTAATAAGTTTTTCTCCTGCACCGCTTCTCTCACTAGATTCTGCGATAATATGCAACACTAATAATTTAATGTAAGCAGCTACACTAAACAATACAATTTAAATTCTATTTAACATACGGATCAATTCAATGCATATGATCTCGACGTATTTAAGCTGAAATTCAATTGCATCGAAGTAATATGAATCCTCATTGTGGAATAGTTAGGTTCAAACCGATGTTTGGATTTAAAAGAAAAAATAATGTATACACTTATCATTTTTAATAAAATCATTTGCAAGGGACTATTACATTTAAATAGCTGCCCAACGTGTGGTAATCATATAAATAACATAGTCGGGAAATCAATGCAATACAAACAAATATTTAAAATTTAAATTCGATTTATAATTTTATTGTCAGAAAACAACATTTTGTTCATTATTTACTTTTTTGCATCCAAGATGGGCAAAATTCTATTCTTGAGAAGAAATCGGTTGGAAAGAATTTTAATCTTATAAGTTTTGTACTCTTTGGTCTTCAAAATGCTTTATGGCATCTGCTTCTTCAAATATGGAACTGGTCGGCAAGCATCTGTAAGCTTGTGAAACCCTCAACCATTAAACAAATGTTCGTTTTGGTTTCCTCTGTAAAGACCGATGAATTTCTAATACGTTTTCTGTGATCACAATTTACGCAACCTATGCTCTTGAGTTCGTTGTAAATTCCAGAGTACAGCCGAAATATTTAAAACTGGCTAATTGGAATATGCTGCAGCGAAGTTGCCAATAATCTCTCTGTAGGACATTCCTTGGATACATGCCGTAACAGTTTCCACTCGTTCTGCAACTGCGTACGCAGACATTTTCTTCGTAAATTAACTTGTCACTTCGCTTGTTATAAAGCATAAAATGTCTAAGTTGCCTTGTTTTCGTCTCTCAATTTTGTACGAATTAATTTCAACTGAAAAGAAAAAAATAATTATTTATTATATTCATGTCATTAAAGCAATGTACAGTAGTATGAATTATGAACAGATAGTACCTGTTGACCGTGGCGCTATATTCTTACTACCGTTTTTCTTTCTAGATATGAAGGTTGTTACATTTTTATCACTCTAAGCAATATTTTCATTGCATTTATATATTATACAATATGTAGGAAATAAATGTAGCATTGGAATATGTTGAACAGGTATAACAGCAAAAACAACAACAGCAACAGAATTAATACTTATGTTTATTAATATGCATGTGCACAAATGCTTAAATACTTATTTATAGGTGGATTCTGTTTACGCGCTTTGATTATATATATCTACATATTTAAATTCAGGATATATATAATGAGTATAAAAATAAATACTTGGTATATGTGATGCAAGATAGTAATTAGAATTTAATTAATGATCTTTTACATTTCCTTCTAGCATAATTTCGAGCAAGTCAAGAAGAATTTGAAGGAACTTCACAATAATTAATAATAGTAATAATAATAATAATAATCAATTATTGTTGTATGAAGCAAATTGTAAATTCTGATATTGTTAAGTAGATGTGTAGCGGCAAAGGTAAGGCAAACTGGTATAGTGCAAAATATGTTAGTTGATGTGGCGGGGTGTAGAAACAGATTAAATAGTTTGAAGTATGACTATATGAACCTGAATCTGAATCTGATAAGTTTAATGATTTTACTGACAAAGTACAAGTAGTTATTGATGAGGTAGTGCTAAGAAAAGTAGTACAAACATATAAGGATAAAGGATGGTTTACTAGTAGAATATTACATGCTACTAGATCTAGAGATTTATGTTTCAATAAGTTTCAGTTTACCAAAGATGTAGATACTGGGAAGAGTATAAATTCAGTGCATTAGCAAGCCTAATAAGAAATGAAAAGTAATTATTCTATATAGAGAATATTGATAAATGTAGGTATGACATAAATTATGTAGAAAACGCTTAAAACTCTACTAGATGGAAAAAAAGTGGAAGTGTATAATAAAATTAGGCTTGGAAAAAATAATTAATAATAAACAAAGCATAACAGATAACTTCAATCATTATAGACATCAATAGCATAAATGAAATAGTTAAAAGTGTACCAAATGCTAATGCATACCACGAAGTTGTGACACATGGTAAAATGAAAATTAATAATGTAGCAATGGAAAATGTTAAACTAATCGACAAATCAACACAACGAATAATAACAAATATTTTCCCAGGTAAACCTAGTCCAGACGAGTTGGATATATTTTTTTATCAAACATTCTATGAGAAACTTTGCCGATGCAATAATTAAAATTTATAAATAGAATCTTGAAACTGCAATAATGGAAGCTCCCAAGGTATCAACAATAATACCAATAAGAAAGACAAGTAGATCCTGTAACGCAAAGGACTTTAGGCCGATTAATATGCTACCTGTCTTTGAAGAAATGTTAGAAAGATTGGTTTATTTACAGGTTCTTGAATATATTAATGATATCAAAATACTTTCGAGTTATCGGGATTTTGTGAGGGCACAATATGTAATAAACGATTGGAAACAGTCGATTGATGAAGACTCAATAGTGGGAGTAGTGTTTCTAGAATTGAAAAGGCTGTTTGAAATCGTAGACAGAAAATTGTTGCTGGAAAAATTAGGCAAATGTGGTATCGCAGGAACAGTTATCATATGGCTGGAAATATTTTAAAAGAAGAAGGCAAGGAGTGAAGTGTGGAGAGTGTGTGTCGGAGAAGAAAGAGATTACAATAAGAGTACCACAGGGTAGTATTCTGGGACCGTTATTTTTACATATTGTATATAAAGATTAACAGGAGAAACCATAAAAAATTAAATATATTAAATTTGCGATTGACACCATAATATATAGAGGTATGAGAGAGAGAGAGAGAGAGAGAGAGAGATATAGCTTGACTCAAGCAATCCTATATGATCTCAATCGAGAGGAGATATATATAACTACAAACAAAACAACATATATTGAAATTGTAAATTCAGTGAAATAGCCTATAATTCTGCAAAACAGAGGGCTGAGAATTACATTAGGATGTAATAGATATACAAGAATAGATGAAATGCTACATTTGTTAAAATGGATCAGTGTCAGGAACCTTGTTAAACTACACACTTTAACATTTGTTCATAAAATAGGGTTAATGACAAAATATTTTAAAAACTTGCTCATAAAATTTAAAACTATTAATAAATATGTGACTAGAAATGATTCCAATAACATATAAAAGCAACACAACAAAAAGAAAACGCAAAACTCATATTTCACAAAGATTTAATTATGTATAATAACTCAGACAACTTAAAAGATAAAGAGAGTAAATTATTTAAAATTATATTAGAACAGTAAGATGTACATTCTACTTAAATAGTGTAGAATATAGGTAGATACATTGGGTTGGTGTAAGTGGGTAGATACAGGTACAGTTGCATGTCATAATGCATAATAATAATGATTAGAATTAAGTTATACTTGTATTTATACCGGCTGTCAACGAGATCATGTATGAGCCCGCCATTTATTTATTAGTTAAAATAAAACCTTGAAATTCGGACCGTATATATGAGTGATTAGTGAGCTTCTTCAGGTACACTCAGTTTTTCTATAGCACTTCCGGTCAAACCGGAAGTGACGTTAATCTAGAATTTTTAAATACAACATTTATTATTTCTGTTCATATTCATTTTCTTCTGAAAATTTGCGATCTAGTGCAGGTTAACTTTTGACATTTTTGTCAAAGATAGCGATATCTGTTAAAATTATCCATTAAAGTTAAACTGCTTCGCAACAATTGTCGAAATGCAAAAACCATCAAAGTTAGCTTTGAAAACAATTAAGAAACGTATTTTTCACATTTACACGCATTGGTGAAGGAAACATGTATTTCACGATGAAATTACTAAAGAAAATATTTTTTTTTTAATTTTCAAATGACAGGTACTCGTTTTTTTTTGAATAGTAACACCTATTTTTTATTGCAGTGCCATATTGGCATAATTTTTAGCTTTCAAGTGATATAAAATATGCTGTGGTTTAGTGGCAGACTGGTAGTACAAAATATAAAATGTTTTAAAAGTAGTCTAATTCCAAAGCAACAGAACAATTACATTTCAAATGAAAAAAACACAGTTATCATAGGAAATAAACGAGTTCCATAAATTTAATCAACTACTAGATATTAAACAAAGATACACACACGTTCAATGTTTGCATTAAAACTATTAGTAACACAATAATAGCGAAAAGAGTAATTTACAAAATCTAAGTTATGAGTATTATTGAAAGGAGCTAGATGTAAGTTATTATTATTTAGGTATTTATTATAAATGTTGAAAATGTCGTCCTTCCTGATCTCTACATAAATTAACACGTCGTATAAATTCCCTCACACAATTATGTAACTGGTGCCTGGTTATATTATTTATTGCTTGCCTCACTCGTGCTTCCATTATCTTCGCGAGTAGCAGATTGTACAGTGTATACTTTTTCTTTCAAATATGGCCAGATATGGAAATCTAAGGGTGTTAAATCCGATGATCTAGGAGGCCACCTGATTGGCCCATTGGTACCAATCCAGAGGTCACCAAAAGTTTGATTTAAGTAATCCCTAACGAGTCGTGAATTATGAGGTGGTGCGCCGTCCTGCTGAAAAAATACAGCACATCTTTGCTCCCTTGGTAAATAAGTTAAAAAGTCATTAATTTCATTATTTAAAAAATCGAAATATCAAATACCAGCAAAATTACCGTCTCTTCGGATATTATCTACAGACCAGTTGCAAAACTCTAATCTTCTTACAAAATCGGTTTCGAACAGGTGTTGATTGATCTGATACTTGAAAGATTTGTAGTTATGTTTCTTTAGAATTTTTCGCGGAAATTCATAACTAATAGTTAACTCGCGACCGATTTGTCGAAGGGAAACCGTTTTATCAACTTCAACTAAGGCGAGTACAATAATTTGGGGGTGGGTGCTGTCGGTCTGGAAAGCGCTGTGCATAGAGCGCTGCAGCGGCTCATGAATTTTTACGGCATTCTCCATAAATTAAAATAATATGAACTTTTTCATTTCGAGTATACATTACCAAATATGTATTGTTTACTGTACAACTATAAAATAACAATACACAAAAATAACGTGAACTATCAATCAACTTGTATTGACAGTTGACAGTCTGTTAGTTGTTTACAGGTGACGTTTATTTCCTATGATAACTGTGTTTTTTTCATTTGACGTGTAATTGCTCTGTTGCTTTGGAATTAGACTACTTTTAAAACATTTTATATTTTGTACTACCTGTCTACCACTAAACCACAGCATATTTTATATCACTTGAAAGCTGAAAATTATGCCAATATGGCACTGTAATAAAAAATAAATTTTCTTTAGTAATTTCAACCTGAAATACAGTTTCCTTCGCCAATGCGTGTAAATGTGAAAAATACGTTTCATAATTGCTTTCCAAGCTAACATTGATGGTTGTTACATTTCGACAATTGTTGCGAAGCAGTTTCACTTTAATGGATAAATTTAACAGATACCGCCATCTTCGACAGAAATGTCAAAAGTTAACCTGCACTAGATGGCAAATTTTTAGAAGAAAGAGAATATGAACAGAAATAATAAATGATGTATTTAAAAATTCAAAATTAACGTCACTTCCGGTTTGACCGGAAGTACTATAGAAAAACTGAGTGTACCTGAAGAAGCCCACCAATCACTCATATATACGGTCCGAATTTCAAAGTTTTATTTTAACTAATAAATAAATGGCGTGCTGATACATGATCTCGTTGACACCCGGTATAGTATAGATACTAAAATAAATGCGATATTATTATTATTATAAATAAATATAGCAAATTGCTGATAAAAATGAATATACCTGTCATCAAGATTTATTACGTTTCAATTCTCCTACTATAGTATTACGTCAGTCAATATCTAATGCCTCCTATTTTTTTCTACCTAAATAAGGTTAGTTAAGTAAAAAATTTGTATTTGGCGCTAATAATTTATAAATGCGAATGGACGTTTCACCTTCTCCATTCAAGAATTCAATTACAGAACGCTGTGTAATACGAACATCGATGTCTGCCATTTTGCAAGCGACTGCAGTGCTGCCACTTGTTGACATAGAAAGTTACTATTGCAGTCGATTGTAGAAGAAGGTTTGAGGAATAGCGCCAAATTCAAATTTTTCACTAACCAACTTTATTCAGGTAGAAAAAAAAATAGGAGGCATTAGATATTGACTGACTCTTGTAAAAATTTATAAAAAACACTCTCTTTCTACTTGATAAATGTAGAGGTCTCTACGATTAAATAGATGAAATTGTTTTTCTGGCTCAGTAGGCCCACCTAATCGAAGAATTCTGGGAAACAGCTGACATGATAGTAAGGTACCGGGGAGAGGGCGGTACTACCAGGATTGGGGGAAATTAGTATGCTGACCTGCAATCTCCCGAATTCTAGGGAACTGCAGTAATGTCACGAGATACTTACTCTAGACCAGAATTCCAGAATTGTGAAAAATGGATCTTGAAAGGCGTATAGATTGGGTAGACTACAATTTTCAAAAATTTTATCGCAGCGCGAAAAATATTTCATTAAATGAATGAAAGAGCTTCAGAAACTTTGAATTTCATGTATTTTAAATCGGTACAGGCAATTCTTAATATTATAATATTTAATTTCTGAAATATAAAAAATACAAGAGTTGAGCAACGTAAATATTTTCTAATTCAGTTTTTCCTAAAGGGTGCGTCCCGGTAAAGAACTAGAAGAGAGGTAAGGGCCGCGAAAATACAAAAAAAAAAAGAACGGAATAGTTTAATTTCGCCACACTGGCCCCCAAACCGCAAACGGTATAATATTGTTTTTAATGTCATTGGTAACTAAAGAAGGTGCCTTTTCACACGTTAAACGTTGGACAGCATTCAACGCATAATGGATATCCTTTACATTTGATGGTAGGACCGGATATATTTTTTGTTTTTTTTTATATGCATTCATAGTTGATGTCTTTCTCCTTGATATTTTTAATATTCGTTTGCGTTATTACTTTTTACTTTCTTATACGTAGTATAAGGAAGTATTGTGATGATGAAAATTTTCGACATCGAAATTTTTGCAGATATCCACGTTTGGAGGTCTTCTGATACCGAAAAATGGTTTTTAAAAAATGTCTCTCTCTGTGTGTGTTTGTGTGTCTGTTAGTGTGTGTGTGTGTGTGTGTGTGTGTGTGTGTGTGTGTGTGTGTGTGTGACCACGATAGCGGTCAAACGGCTAAAGATATCAAATCTAAATTTTGTATTTACAAGTATAATCTCCCTCTTGGGATCTGATTAGATTTTCTGTAAAAGCGATAAACCGGAAATAGTAGGCTACTTCAGTGAAAAAACGGAATTTTGCGAATATTTCGTCAACTATAGACCGTCTCACCCTTAGTATTCAGTACAGTCTCTTATGGGACATATACCTCTTTTACTACCATAAGCAATTTGTAATAAACTGTCTTTTTTTATTTCAAGGCAATTTTGTCAGTTCGATTTATTATGTTTACGGTTCGTATTGTAGGTTGGTGCAAGTATCACAACCAACACGTATTTAAAATGTCGCGTCATTATAATGAGCTACCAACCTAACTTGTCATTGTCGATCTGACAACTATGTTGTCTATCTCCATAAGACACATACAGAGACATCAACAATTCCTGTAGACCACGTGACTACCAAATTAGGCAACCCAATTAACAGCAGTTGGTAGTATTGAATATTTTATGTAAAATATTCTAGACAGTGGCGCACCATAGATACATATTCCTTTTTCCGTCATGCAGCTATATTTGACTTGTCAACAATGACAGCAGTAAAATGTACGCTACTGTCAAATACTAGCGATACGCGAATCTCATAAACGTATGAACACGATAATCACCAGATTTTAGAAAACTACTAATCACGTGGTCTACAATCTTTCTCGATAGCACAGTACTGAATACTAAGGTTGAGACGGACTATAGTAAGTTTCAACATATTTATAAAGAATTCAAATGAACTCAAAATTAAATTTGAAAAAAAAATTAAACCAAAATTTTTTCGTAATTCCTACCGTAAGTACATGTTTCAATACCATTTGCATAAAAAGGAATTTAGAATTCGAACCGGAAGTAACATTTACTCTTATGGAATAGTGACTTTTTGCAAATATGTCGTTAATTATGCATTCTCTATATTGTTATAGTATAAAGGCATACGTTAACAATATAATATGGAAAGTTATTAAAGTTACCAAATTTAATTAAATAAACGTAGAAAATTTTATTATAATGTGTTTAAAATAAGATTTATTGAGTTAATTATAAAAGAGGTTTATTGCATTTAACAAGTATTCGAATTTTTATAAATAACCACCTGTATATGGAAAGGTTGACCATGTACATTGTTCTTAGAAGTTCAAAATATTCTGGAAAGAAGAGAGTTGAATATTAGTTGTTATTTTGTAAAATGTAATATAAATTTGTAAAAACTTGGGTAATTGACGTTTATGAGGTGATAAAAATATTTAGAATCTTATTTTGAAAGGTGTATAGGTTGTATTGTAGAATAGTTCCCGGGAATAATTTGAAATACAGGAACTGTCATTATTTGACATGTGTTCAAAAATATAAATGTAAAGAGGTATTGGGATATGAATATGAAAAGAAGGGTTAATAAAATTATGAAAAGAATTTAGATATTCAGATAATACAATTTTAAGAAGTATTCTAGGTATATTAGAGAATTTAAAAGCTATGTTGTTGGTGGTTATTGCTGTTGTAAAACTTTGATTGGAGAATACAAAATGAGAAAGGATTACTAGGGAAATGAATAAATAAACGAGAGAATTTTTCTAATTCGAAAAAGCGATAGACGTGTTTTTGGAAAAGAGAATATCTTTTCTGATATTAACGCGATAATAGTTATTTATAAATGAGAAAAGTGTGTCTTGAGTGAACTTCGTTAACTACAAATAAATTAATATAAAAAAAGTAATTGTACTTACAAATTTGTACAAGATCCAGGTATAACCGAAATAGGGTTGATATCTCCGGGATCATATAAGTTTTCAGAAGGCTATTTAGTACCAGAGTTTTGAAATTCCATAAAGGGTGAAGAAATCTTCAAGATCCGGTTATTATAATAGGTAGCAGATTCCAGAAGTACTGGTGTTTTAAAGAGGCAGGTTATCACAAGAGATCCATAAAGGGTGAAGAAATCTTCAAGATCCGGTTATTATAAAAGGTAGCAGATTCCAGAAGTACTGGTGTTCAAAAGAGGCAGGTTATCACAAGAGATCCATAAAGGTTGGTGAATTTCACAAGTTTCCGGGTGAATAGGAGAATTTGCTGTGCACGAAGAGATTTGGCTTAATATCGTAAGGACAATTTATTCCCACATCGAGCAAGTTCCTGTACAGGATAGTCGGTATTTTTCCTTCAAGAATTTGAACTAGATTGTAGTTTATCAACATCAGAGAAGTGGTATCCGTCCAAAAACGTCATCAAGAAGTGGATAGTACTCATCTAAAAGAAGAAAGCAATTAAGTATTACCATTTTAGTAATTTTTTTTGTGTCAGTATTAAAGAAAGATAACATTTTGTGAATGTTGGAGAAGATTTCATTATATGCAATATAATTCAGTATAGAAATAGATTGAACTAATTGTTATTACAACAAGTACATTTGTTATAAACAACATAAGTTATTTTAATTCTCTACTATCCAGTAATATGTCAAGACATGAATAATTTTCATTTGAATACAAATTTATGGAGTTATCAAGCCAGTAAATAGTTTTGAACACATTATAATAATAGTATAAATTAACTTGAGAAGAAAGTATTTGAAAGAATTACTTAATTTTGTATATCAATAATTAATAATATCAGAGTACGTACCTGCATTATTTAGTTGGGGTTGGAACTAAACACTTTGAGTAAATATTTTATAAACGTCAAATATCAAGTTTCCATATTATAGTTATTGTTAGCAAATGTCCCATATTTTTTAAAAAATACCCGAATTTTGAATATAAACATATTATTTATTAGTAGAATATCGTTTTATTTTATCATAGTCAAATTTTCATCTAAAGGAAATATTTTGGTTTATTTATAACCTCAATGAAATAAATGTCATTTGATATATTGAAATGGAATGAGTAGTAGTGACATCTAGGTGTTTTATTGAACACTTGTTAGTAATCTGGATTATTTAAAAGTATGGAATGTATAAAAATAATACAGAAATCGGTAATTTATAAAATGTTAGTTTAGAGAAAAAAATAAGTAATTCAAAAAGGATTATTGAGATTTATTAAAGCATATAATTAAAGGCAAAGTTAAATACTGTAAATTAAATGAAGAGTTAGGAGAGAGTAAAATAATTTAAGTAAAGATAAAATATAAAGCTAGTCGGGCATATAAATAAAATACCTTCGTATTATGAGTGAAATAGTAGATGATATATAAAGAGATTATAAAACTAGCACATACGAGGGTTGTTCATTAAATAACCTAATTTTTCAAAATATGTCTAGAGTGTTATTTCATTGCATATACAGTTCAATTTATGACATTTAAACGGTAATAGGATTTAATAATTATTTGGAGGATTGAACTGATATGTATGAGATATTACCTAGTACATTATATGACGCATCAACGTGGGGCTATGTAAAATAAGACTCGCTATATAGTTTTTTTTTCAATATTTTATTTACATTATTATATGTGTAAACATAAATAAACATTTTACGAAGTGGATTACCATAGTAAAACTTATATTGATAATTTTGGAAAGTATATTTGTATTGTGTCACATAATAGTTATTAAAAATGGATACTAGGTCTAAAAGTAGTTCAAGAATGAATAGAGTAGAATCATCTAGCGATGATGAGGTGGAGGTTAGGCAAGAAGGAAATTTACAAGAGGGAGGAGAACTTACATTACAGGTTCAAGAAGGTATTCAAAAAGCAGGAGAGATACAAGATAGAGGAGATAAATCACAGGTACAGAGAGAGACGACAATTACTACAGAAGAGATGAGGTTATTACAACAAATGTTTGAAATTTTTTTTAAAGAAATGGAAGTGGATAGAGAAGAAAGAAGACGTATGAGAGAAGTAGACAGAGAAGAAAGAAGACGTATGAGAGAGGAAGACAGAGAAGAAAGAAGACGTATGAGAGAAGTAGACAGAGAAGAAAGAAGACGTATGAGAGAGGAAGACAGAGAAGAAAGAAGACGTATGAGAGAAGTAGACAGAGAAGAAAGAAGACAAATGTGGGGAAATTCTTACGAAGATTTTAATAAGGAATTAAGTAATCAATTTGACAAGATGATTGAAGAAAGTAGACGACAAAGAGAGGAGGATAAAAAAGAATTAAATGGAAGATTGGATAAATTGATTAAGGTGAGCATTGATACTAGAGAAGAGAATAAGAAGAATTTTATGGATGTGAAGGTAGAATTATGTGGAAAGATAGATAAGATGTGGGACGATATTAAAGTAGATAATAAGAGGAATATTGAAGAATTTAAAGAATCTTTGGAATGTAAACCAGAAGAAGTAATAACAGAAATTCAATTATGTAAAAACAATAAATCAGATACAGTAGAAGAGAAGGAAATAGAAAATTTAGGGAAAAATGTTATTAACTATATAGACATTGAACAAAACCTAGTAGACATTAAGAAATCGTATAAAATTGTACTATTACAAAAGAAAACTAAATACTTAGATTCCGGCAGAAGAATTTTAAGATCAAAATTGGACACTCTTTTATTAGAAGAAGAAGATGGTAATATTTTAAATGTATATTTCTCAAGGCAGACAAAAGGAATTATTATAGGAGACGGAAAGTTTACTGGAAATATATTTAATGTTGGACGTAATATGTTACTAACATATATGAGAAATAGCTTAAGAAGTGAAAAAATTAATATGGACAGTAAATTTGAAGGAATTGTAAATGGTAATAATTTTATTGAGAAGAGAAGAGTTTATTTAAAAAAATATGTGTCACGTAATGTTTATCAGGAGACATTGATCTTGGATATAAATAGTAAAGTGTTATTAGAATGTGATATTGAATGTCAGAAAGTTTCAAACACATTCATATTAAATCATATTAATGTTGGAAGAGTATTTAATAAGATTAGGAAAATGATTAATAAGATTACTTATGTAATGGAACTAGAGGATACATGGTATTTAGAAAATTTGGTACTAGTAGAAAAATTGGGTACTTGGAAGAATAGAGTTAGATTAAAAATAGAATTATGAACAGCAAGTTATAGTCAGGACAGAAGAAAAGAGGTCAACTTCTGAAGGTATTTACGACACCTGCTTTCCGAGTATAAATTAGATCTCAAGTTATAGGCAGGACATTACATTAGAATTGATTGTGTAATATAAGTGGGAAACGTCACTTCCGTATCCAAATATTGTTAATTCATTCACATGTTGTTTTTGAAGAATCATCAAACCATACAAGAAATGTTTTTATATTCAAGAGTTCAAATTTTTATATGGTATAGAAGTTAGGGGCATAGTAGGAGTATTTTTTATAACAAGAACATAATCGGATATAAAAAAAAAATATGTTGAATTATTTGATTTGTTGAGAAAGGGGCATGTTAAAGTTCATAAGTAGGGTGAATAAAGCCTAGTATAAAAATGGATATATAGAAAGAGGTTCAGAATCAAAATATAGAATATAAAGTTTAGAGTATTAGAAATATTTGAAGAATGTTGTTTAAAGAATTGTATCATATGTTACTCTCATTCCTACATATTTTATATATAAAAAGAAAAATAAAACCAAAGTACTATAAGAAAATTTATTTGGAATTAAATGTCTAATTATATGCCCAAATATAAAACTTAGAAGGAATATATTTAGTAGTTGAGGAAAAGAAAGAATTATCTAAAGCCTTAAAAGTGTAAAATAATTGAAGCAGTAAAAGTGATTTGCAGATTAATAAAGTAGGTGATGTTATAAAGCTAATTATAAAAAGATAGTAAAAGCCTTTATGATATAATATTTTAATTGAAGGAAATATGCTTGCAATAATTAATAAATATAAAATGTACCATTAAAATATGGAATTATAAAATAAATGATAGAGAATGGGTTAAAGATAACCTAATTTGATGATTTATATAGGACTAAAATGTCTAATGAGAGATTAAGGTAACGTACGCCAATAAAACGTAAATATAAGTATAAACTTTCATAAGTAGAAAGTATGGGGAAGACGAATATGTCTATAGGAATATTATGGGATACATGCGCAAAGGGAATAGAAATAATAAATATAATATAAATGTATAAGTGAGCATAAGTAAAATATTTTATAGAGGCAATAATCTTTACGAGAAAGAGTTGAATAAAAAAAAATTGAAACTATCACCTAAAAGAAATGTTAAGAGTAATACAGTTACTATGATATTATAAAAATTGTATAGAGGCTAAATATTTATATGTAGAGAACACTTGCTAAATAGTAATAGAATGTACAGGGCATAGTTATTATGTATGTAAAATTTTCTTATGATGAATTAAAATAATTGGTACTTATATTACTTTGGATAAACTATATATAAAAAAAAAATTTTGCTTAAACATATTTGGTAATTGTTGAGAATTGTGAAATGTTTGTACATTGGATTTGAATATGAATAGTTTATTATAATAACATTGTTTACAAGATAGGAATTACTGACAGTGTAATTATTGAAGTTATATTAGTTTAATAAATGAAAATTTGTTTATTTGAGGTTTAAATTTACATTTATTAAAAGGGGCATATGTTATAGTATAAAGGCATACGTTAACAATATAATATGGAAAGTTATTAAAGTTACCAAATTTAATTAAATAAACGTAGAAAAATTTATTATAATGTGTTTAAAATAAGATTTATTGAGTTAATTATAAAAGAGGTTTATTGCATTTAACAAGTATTCGAATTTTTATAAATAACCACCTGTATATGGAAAGGTTGACCATGTACATTGTTCTTAGAAGTTCAAAATATTCTGGAAAGAAGAGAGTTGAATATTAGTTGTTATTTTGTAAAATGTAATATAAATTTGTAAAAACTTGGGTAATTGACGTTTATGAGGTGATAAAAATATTTAGAATCTTATTTTGAAAGGTGTATAGGTTGTATTGTAGAATAGTTCCCGGGAATAATTTGAAATACAGGAACTGTCATTATTTGACATGTGTTCAAAAATATAAATGTAAAGAGGTATTGAGATATGAATATGAAAAGAAGGGTTAATAAAATTATGAAAAGAATTTAGATATTCAGATAATACAATTTTAAGAAGTATTCTAGGTATATTAGAGAATTTAAAAGCTATGTTGTTGGTGGTTATTGCTGTTGTAAAACTTTGATTGGAGAATACAAAATGAGAAAGGATTACTAGGGAAATGAATAAATAAACGAGAGAATTTTTCTAATTCGAAAAAGCGATAGACGTGTTTTTGGAAAAGAGAATATCTTTTCTGATATTAACGCGATAATAGTTATTTATAAATGAGAAAAGTGTGTCTTGAGTGAACTTCGTTAACTACAAATAAATTAATATAAAAAAAGTAATTGTACTTACAAATTTGTACAAGATCCAGGTATAACCGAAATAGGGTTGATATCTCCGGGATCATATAAGTTTTCAGAAGGCTATTTAGTACCAGAGTTTTGAAATTCCATAAAGGGTGAAGAAATCTTCAAGATCCGGTTATTATAATAGGTAGCAGATTCCAGAAGTACTGGTGTTTTAAAGAGGCAGGTTATCACAAGAGATCCATAAAGGGTGAAGAAATCTTCAAGATCCGGTTATTATAAAAGGTAGCAGATTCCAGAAGTACTGGTGTTCAAAAGAGGCAGGTTATCACAAGAGATCCATAAAGGTTGGTGAATTTCACAAGTTTCCGGGTGAATAGGAGAATTTGCTGTGCACGAAGAGATTTGGCTTAATATCGTAAGGACAATTTATTCCCACATCGAGCAAGTTCCTGTACAGGATAGTCGGTATTTTCCTTCAAGAATTTGAACTAGATTGTAGTTTATCAACATCAGAGAAGTGGTATCCGTCCAAAAACGTCATCAAGAAGTGGATAGTACTCATCTAAAAGAAGAAAGCAATTAAGTATTACCATTTTAGTAATTTTTTTTGTGTCAGTATTAAAGAAAGATAACATTTTGTGAATGTTGGAGAAGATTTCATTATATGCAATATAATTCAGTATAGAAATAGATTGAACTAATTGTTATTACAACAAGTACATTTGTTATAAACAACATAAGTTATTTTAATTCTCTACTATCCAGTAATATGTCAAGACATGAATAATTTTCATTTGAATACAAATTTATGGAGTTATCAAGCCAGTAAATAGTTTTGAACACATTATAATAATAGTATAAATTAACTTGAGAAGAAAGTATTTGAAAGAATTACTTAATTTTGTATATCAATAATTAATAATATCAGAGTACGTACCTGCATTATTTAGTTGGGGTTGGAACTAAACACTTTGAGTAAATATTTTATAAACGTCAAATATCAAGTTTCCATATTATAGTTATTGTTAGCAAATGTCCCATATTTTTTAAAAAATACCCGAATTTTGAATATAAACATATTATTTATTAGTAGAATATCGTTTTATTTTATCATAGTCAAATTTTCATCTAAAGGAAATATTTTGGTTTATTTATAACCTCAATGAAATAAATGTCATTTGATATATTGAAATGGAATGAGTAGTAGTGACATCTAGGTGTTTTATTGAACACTTGTTAGTAATCTGGATTATTTAAAAGTATGGAATGTATAAAAATAATACAGAAATCGGTAATTTATAAAATGTTAGTTTAGAGAAAAAAATAAGTAATTCAAAAAGGATTATTGAGATTTATTAAAGCATATAATTAAAGGCAAAGTTAAATACTGTAAATTAAATGAAGAGTTAGGAGAGAGTAAAATAATTTAAGTAAAGATAAAATATAAAGCTAGTCGGGCATATAAATAAAATACCTTCGTATTATGAGTGAAATAGTAGATGATATATAAAGAGATTATAAAACTAGCACATACGAGGGTTGTTCATTAAATAACCTAATTTTTCAAAATATGTCTAGAGTGTTATTTCATTGCATATACAGTTCAATTTATGACATTTAAACGGTAATAGGATTTAATAATTATTTGGAGGATTGAACTGATATGTATGAGATATTACCTAGTTCAATATATTTATCAAGAGTACAAAAGTATTTAGAGCTGGAATTCCAATATTTTTTGTATAAATGAAATTTCAAAAGTCGAACCACAAATAACACTTTTGCTCTTACCGAATAGCACGTTCTTTCCAATATCTTGCAAAGTATGCAATCGATAGAGATTTGTTAAGAGAATAAAGGTACTTAGAATAGATTTTGAATAATTTTTGTATGAAAAAATTCACCTCATTATTTTTAACAATTTTGATGGCTGCATAGTAATATCTTCAGACGCTTTTCTTTTAACTGCCGCCGTCAAAAGCTCTGCCTATTCAACTTTTGGCTGCAATGGAAAGATGGTCGTGCTCTAAATGACATAAAATTATATAATCGTTACTTCTTAAAAATATAACAAACTTTTTATTAACAACAATTAACATATCATGGATGGATACATATGATTTTATCATAGTTTTGGTGTCCTATTTTTTAAACATACAAATAGCCTTTTGTTTGCAATTAGCCTGGCATTCTCGGACAGCACATCTCCACCGAGAAATTTTGAAGTGACCAGTTTTACGCACGAGAACTTTCTGATTTTACAATCTCCATCTTTGCAGAATATTTTTTTTTACAAAAAAAAATGACAAATTCCAAACCAGACAATTTATACATAATTATAAACACGTTCTATACAGTGTGCACGCGATCTACTTGCGGTGGAATATACTAGACAAGCTGGTCGACTATAAGTGAGAAAATAACATTAGAGCTACGTTAAACTCGACACAGCAGAAGTCCTTACTGCGCTGGTCCGTGAAAATTGCTACTGTTACTGTGAATTAAGTGTATTAATAACAAATTCTTTAACCAAGAATAAGGTGATTTATAGTACTGCTTTAGAAAAGATGGAAGTAATATTAAACAATTAAAAAACACTTTCTAGCTAATTTATAAGCAGAGACTTGTTGAAGCATCAGATAATCGCACTAAATGTTGTAATGTTTGTATTCCACTAATTAGTACATAAAAAAATAAAATATAAACACAATTTCTTCCTAGTAAAAAGCACAGGTATAACAGTGCAAATCTATGCGGAAACGCTAACACGTCTGCCAACATATTTACAATTGTAAATTTATCATTATTATTATCATTACATGCGGGTAATTAACCGTGAATACTCTAACTCTAGAGAGCTAAGTGTTGACCTTGTCGAGTGTACATTTTAAAAGGCTATAAAAATAATGTGGGTGTGTTTTAGAGTTCAAGACTTCGTTTATGTCGATATGTTTATCTTAGATTATGATGAAATAAACAAATGTCTGGTACTTATGTGAAAAAAACAAGAAAAAAGCATGATAAAAAGTACCTACCTAATGAATTTTTTCAGCAATTACTAACAATTCTGTAGAAAAATTATTCTCAGTCTCGCTACTTCGAACTAATTGCCGAAATAGAACTCAAATCCATTATTGCAAACTTGACAAAGAAAAAGACTTGTGATTATTATGAGAGGTACTTTTGCATATTTATATTTCTTTACTTCCGAGCGAAGAAATAGCTAAACCCTTGACTAATATGTTCAATATGTGTTGGAGAACTGGAATTTTTCACGATTGAACTCGAACAAACACGAAAGAGCTAACACAAAACAAAGGAACAAACACAAAATGAACGAACTCGAAAAAAAAAACTTCGACAAACAGAAACGAACACGAACAAACGAAAGCGGTATTCTCCAAGGATCTATTTTGGGACCCTTACCATTTATAATCAACACAAGCGATACTACTGCGATTTTGAATAAACAGTTTTAAAATCCATTTTGTCACACGTACTAAAAACTTTTATATCATGACTTCGATATTTATTCACTAATTTCTCTTGATTAATACAGCATTTTAAGGCTGGACGCCCGCTTCAAGCTGAGTTCGATTTGAAATGGGCGTACCACTGCTTTTCGTGCAAATGTAAATAAAAGACAAATTTTTAAGGGTCCGCGTGCTCTGTCTTATGCTGAGGGAAAAGAACTTGTCACCTAATCTAATCTGCCTGTAATTTATGGCTGCGTTATGGTCTCAGATAATCGCCGGTTGGCCCACATATTTGCCAGTCGGGAAGCAACCGCCCCTAAATTATACAATCTATATTTTCTCAAACACACAAAAAAAGTGAAGCTGGATATGTAAAATCACCTGCCGGATTCAAATTTTGAGTTGGAAAATAAAATCGAAATCGCAAAAAGGTCGAAAAATCGTTTTTTTGTGTAAATTTTAAAATTTTCATTTTCTTCAATTATTAATACTTATCTCGTGATATCTCAGCAATGCAGAGAGCTAGGGATTTGTTTTTTTTAAAGGTTATACCCTAAAGTATTTGGATGATACTAGTGTTTTCGATTTTTCTTTATGGTGTGTAAATTTTATAAAAAAAAAAAGTTTTAGTAGACCACCAATTTGTGTAAGCTATTTTTCAGCTATCGAGTAACTAATCTTATTTTTCAGAATTTACCCATATATATGTGAAACAAAATAAAGCCAACATTCCAAAATTATTTTTTGTGCAAGAAATAAATTCCTAGATCGTTTCAGAAGCAAATTATTGCGAGTCAAATATAATATTTATACTCCCTGCCTGCAAGCCGTGTGAGTCCTAGCATGCGCTTCTAGCAGGTATAGCGTTAGGGACGGGAAGAGATATTGCTTTTACTTTCTGATACGTAGCATAAGGAAGTATTGTGACGCTGACACTGTATATGTACACTATATTGTAAAGAAAATATCAACGGTTTCGATAAAATAATGTCCGAGTAACGATTAATTTCTTAACATACACCGATCTCAGAAGTATTTTACAAACCGCGTAGAAACTGCCCGAAATGGTAGGCGGAGCTACCTCTCGACACCATGTGCGAGCGTACCACATACTCTATTTGATTTCAGTGAATTTCGCCCAAATTTCAAAATTTTGTTTTCCGTTTCGTGACCTTATTTTTAAAAATTAAGAAAAAATAAAATTTATGTATTGCTGTTGAGTGTTACATAATTTTAAATAAAGGCTTGTTTTTTGAAATTTCTTACATTTTAATTTTTATTTAGGGCCCCTTGGACAATTTCGAAGAAATTACGATTTATCCATTGAAAGGCATTTTTTTCTTAAATTAGCGTGTAAATTCGGTAAGGTTTTCATGAAAAATACGATTAGGAAATGGGAAAAACGATTTCGAGGCCGGCGTATAGCCTTAATGTAATATCAAGCGATGTTAAAATTACATACTTATAGGACTCTAACTGAAGAATGAGTTAAAACTTCATTTTTCTGATATTATGTAATTATATAATACAATTATTGTAGTTTAAATAAATATTTATAAAGTAGGCAAAGTGCATAAACTAAAATTGGATTGTTAACACAAACAAAAAAGTATTAGAAGCTAAAGCTTAATTCTATGGAAAATAAAATTTTACATAACTTGTTATGTGGCGTATGGAATAAAAGCAATTAAAAAGATATAACCGAGCTCATTCATCAAGATAAAAACTCGATAATTATAATCTGTCGCTTTTCACAATATAAAATCCATTTAAATACGTATATCCGCCATCAAATATGGCCATTACTTGAAACGTTTCTCTCGTTAACATAACATTTAAGTAAGCTAAATATCTTTCCGTATGTCTCATAGACATGCTTCTGTATACGTGCTATTAATTATTAACAATCATTCTGGTGTTAAGCAATGCAACAGACGCATAATTTTGAAAAGAGAAAATGGAACACATTATTATACACTGTCGTCTGTAATAGGTGCAAGTATTACAGATGCAGTAGTGTCAATTTGACACTTTACTTTCTCTCTTTGTGTAAAAAAGAAGGTTATTGTCATCGGCTGCATTCGCTGGCATCTCTTAGGGAGACTCTCGGCAGGCAATGCAGTAAGAGGTAATCGTAATATGTGTGAATTTTTCGTCGTACATATGAAGATAATTGCAGAGTTAATTTCATTGTCAGTTAATGACCTAGTCACTAGTGCTAATGATGTCGTTTAAAGAGAATGTTCTTCCTATATATTTTTAGCGATGTATTGTTGCTAATTTCTATTTGAATTACCTATTAAGTGTTAATGAAGTAAGGAATACTTTCGTTAAAGGTATGAGTCGAAAGGGAAAAAATACGTCAGGTGTGCCGCAGGGTTTATTTATAGATCCGCTATTGTATTTTATACATTAATTATATAAAATATGGCGCATGAAAGTATATTATTACTCTTCTTTCTGACGATATTTTAATAAATATTGCTTTTAGTGTTTTAAATAAAGTTGCCAGTCATATCAATTATGAATTAAACATTTCGAAGGAATCAAAAGATACAAATTTAAATTAAATACCCAAAAAACTAAAGCAATTTAATAATATTATAATACAAGGAAGCGTTTATAAGTTGGACAGTTTGTATGGTAGTGGGAGCGTGTTTAGTGACTCATCATTATTATAAATATAACGTTTTAACATAGTCGCATCAGTAGTCTGTAAGCTATCGTCGACCAGGGAATTGGGAAGAAAATGTGAAATATCGAGAAATCGACCATCGTGGCCTTATGAAGTTCCTTTCAAAACTAGGAAATTCTTTGCATACCATATTGAAAAAGATATCCATTAATTAACACAATTAATTAAAGCTGATATATTAATATTTACCTCTTAGTTAAAATTGAAAGACTCATTCAGGAAATAGTATAGATTGTTTTGCTAAAACATGTGTGATCTGAAATAAAATTATATACTTATATTCTGATGTACATCAGCGAGTAGTAGTATCTGTTGTTACTGGATTCCGGGTTTTCTTCCGTATTTCTACTCCTTGATCTTTAAAAAGAGCGGTGCTAGATTCTGAACGACGCTTCGGCAAACTCACACTGCTATCTTCAGGTCTGCGATAACTCCTTCTGCTTTTTGTTATTCGTAAAGTGACGTTGTTAGGGTTTGGATGTTAGTTATAGACTCCTCCAGAGTTTTGGTTCGTTACCCTTGGATGAGTCTGTGCATGCTTTCGTGTTGTTGGGCCCGTGGTTGAAATGTATCGACTGGTTTTGGTTGTAGGTGTATTGGTTTGGTGTTTCTTGTTGACATATTTTCTTATTAATGCTGGTTTCCATGCTGTTGATAACCTCTGGGTATCATATCGTGAAATAAATTTCGATGGCTTCCTAATAATTATTGTTTTTGTATGTTCTATATTTGCTAATAGTTTCGTGTGGGATGATTCTTTTATATGTTGGGCCAAGGATAAAGTTTCCTCGTTTTTTTTTACGGAATTTTTGTATTCGTTTCTTCTTGCGTTTACTCTTCTGTTTGTTTGTCCGACGTACGTTTTTTCACAACTGAGGCACGGAATTTCATAAATTCATTGGTTTTCTAAAGGTATTTTTGTTTTAGGATTCCGAAGGAGTGTGCTGATTTTTCTGTCCGCTTTGAATGTTGTTTCAATGTAGGATTTTGGATATTCTGTCGGTGGTGCCTTTAACATAGGGTAAGAAGGTTTTGAAACTTGGTTTTTCCTTTTCCTCTTGTGGTGTTTTTCGTTTCTGTTTGGATGCTTTTTGATAGCTAATTCACTGAACCCATTCTGCTTGAGTGTTTTCTGAAGTTTGTCAATTTCTTGGGTGATGTTATCTTCATCTGCTAATCTCTGCGCTCTTGTCACTAGGGTTATCACTACTGACTGTAACTGAGATGGGTGGTGGTGGGAGTGTGCGTTGAGGTATCGGTCTGTGTCTGTAGATTTTCGATATGCTGAATGACTTAATTTTCCAATTTAGTTTTTCTTGACCAGAACGTGGAGGAATGGTAATTGGTTGTTTCATTCTATTCTATCGTAAATTTTATTTTTGGATGGGGTTTTTAGATGGGCCTGGAAACTCTCGAGTTGGTGTTTGCTATGTGTCCAGATCACGAAAGTGTCGTCGACGTAGCGTAGCCATAGTTTCGGTTTGTAGGTGGCCTTCGTTAGTGCTGTTTTCTCTAAGTTTTCCATAAAGAGGTTCGCTATTACTGGTGACAGTGGGAAGCATTGTATTTGTCTATAACGTTGATCTTCCTAGATAAAGTAGGTGTCAAACAGTGTTTCACCAGGTTCATTGTGTTTAGTGGAGGTTAGTATATCTGTTTGATTGTCTTTAGAGCTTCGGTAACTGGTATATTGGTAAGTAGTGATACTACGTCGAAGCTTACGAATAGCCAATCTGGTTTTACTTCCTATTTTCTCAATAGCTCGATGAAGTGGCTTACGTTATTGACGCAAGACTCTGCTTCTTCGACATGAGGTTGTAGTTGTTGGGCTAGACATGTTCCCAACTGTTGAAGAGGTGATCCAATAGAGTTGACTATGGGTCTTAGGGGTACACCTTCCTTGTGGACTTTAGGTAAGCCGTAAAATTTGCGGCATCTTGATGCCTTTTCCCTTGGAATGAGTGTTGTCAGGATTTCCTTGTCGATGGGACTCTCCTTGATTTTAGTTTTAGTTGTTTTCTCCAGGTATGTTGTTTTATCCGTGGAGATTGGTTGGTATACCAGATCCTCTAAGAGGGTTTTTATTTTAGCGTCGTAGCCGGTTGTGTTCATTACCACAGCTGCATTTCCTTTATCGGCTGGTAATATAATAATGTTTTCGTTTTCCCTTAATAGTTTTAGTGCCAGGAATTCTTCGTGTGATAGGTGTTTCTTTGGTGGTTTGGCTGTTCTTAGTATTTGCGATACATTCCAACCGTTGAACCAATACGGCCGCAACTAGCCACCAAGATGTATCTCAAATACTAAGGACAGCCAAACCACCAAAGAAAAATCTACTACACAGCCGATAAAGGAAATGCAACTGTGGTAATGAACACAAGAATTCGTCATACCAACCAATCGCCACGGATCCAACAATATTAAATCCTTAGTCTTCAAAATTGTTGCCAGTTTTGTGACTGGTGTTTCTTCGTTCGTTGCAAAATGATTGGAATTGTGGAATTGTTTCCATATATAATTATTATTAGCCATGGTATTTTTGTAAGAATTTTGTTTAATTTGTGTATTCATACCTTCCACTGATGCTGAAGTAAATCGCTTAGTTCATTTCTTTCAATTTAAAATAAAACTGGTGATGACCAAACTAGATAATACGTTGATATCTAACAAAAACAAGATATTAGAAAACATTATGATTGCACAGAATTAAAAACGTATCTGCAAATACTGCTGATAGATTGGTTAAGGAAATAATTGAAAAATAATCAAAATAATAAAAAATTAATTGTTTGTTATGGCGTTATGTCAGATTACATTGACAAATTGATGACAATTGTCAAGCATTTTCATCAGAGTTTCAATTGGTTTTTGTAATTAAAAAAACCTAGATCTAACTGCTAACTTTAGCCCGTGACTAAAAAGTCTGTTCCTAAGTTCACCCCTATTTTTAATTGCAAATATTCAAACTTTCATCAAGATGCTTGACACCAGTCATAAATTAGTCAATGTAATTCGAAGTAGTGCCACAGACATGACTTACAAGATATTATATTTGATATATTTGGGATAAGTCTAAACGATTTCAGTAGGCGGACATCTGCAAAAATTTCGAAGTCAAGTGTTTTCATCATCATAATTATTTCCTTATATAGTAGAAAGTAGAAACCTATAAAGTTATTTTTTAAAAAGGTTTATATTTTGCAATATAAAGTTAGAACATAGATATTTAGAAAAGCGGTTGCTGTTATAAAAACTTACAGGCCGGAGGTCCTTGAAAATAACAGAAAAGCATCAATATAAGCTCGAGGCTTATGAAGACCAAAGAAGATGTATGGTGAAGAAATTAGAGCAGTAGTCAAAAAACGAGAAGAAATACTAGAATATGTTTGTGAACTAATTAAAGATAGGTGGAAACGGAGAAAGATAGCTAGAAGGACTAAATTTATAGACAGAAATTAGGGTCGTTAAGTATGTGATGCGATCTAGCACTCGATTTATGAAATTTACAATTAGCTTCAAGCGCGTACAATAAAAACAAAGCGATCTATTTACTAATTGATCAGCCGTTTATATGTGCAGATGGTTTAAAACTTATTAGCTGATCCTTGTAACTCTCCGAAGTGTTACCTACACACTATCTTTATTCTATCTTGTTTAGTGTGCTTGGGAGTTTGGCTCGAATAAAGAAACTTGTTGGTAAGAAAACTGCAGGTATTTTTGTGACATTTCCGAGGAATTTTTAGGCAGCAGGATAAAGGCACATCTGCACAGACGGTACATGAGCGGTCATAACAGATATTATTTAAAAATAAATATCTTGTAATAATAAATTATACTAAAAAAAAGTGTTTTATTGTAATTATAATTTACTGATTTTCTCATAATAATAAAAAAAAATCATCTCATTACCAACGCAATAAAACACTTTAAAATATCAACGATTATTTTTCCTTATATATATAAATTCAACTTTCTGATGAATAAGCGCGTTAACCCACATGGCTTACATAACACGTGAAACAAGATCTACACACTTATAATAATCAGAATAAACTGCATTCATGTATGCAATGGCCATTTAGTTGTAGCAGCAGTAACAGTGAAAGTGGTTCTCAGATGCTGTCCATTTCTATCTCCTTCGAATTTTTATTGTTTGTCTAGTATCGAATCGCTGAAAGTAGTATAAAATCTACGTCTCTATAAGTAGACAAGAATATAATATATATCAACAAATAGTTAAATAGTAATAAATAGTAGACAAGTACTTGAAGAGATAAAATTTTGTTACAACGACAACATTAAAACTAGGCGCTTTATCGTTTAAATAATTGCGGTGATGAATGTAATAAAGTATAATAATATATTAGAGAAGTTGAATGTAATTACTGTATTATTATCCTACTTTAAAATTCTAAAATGCAAATTCTTATAGATGTAATGTCATGTATATTATTGAAAAGCTATTGGAAGGAAAACGGAAATTGTGAATTAGGAATATACAGGGTGATTCTAAATATTTGCGACAAATTTTATGGTCTGATTCCTAGGGTTATTATGATCATAAATATGATTGTATGCCTTAAACGGCATGGTTTTAAAGTTATAGGATGTTTAATAGTAAATTAAAATTTTGTTTTAGTATAACTAACAAGATTTAGTACCACATTTGTTTGTGTCTGCGAAAACATTCGTTTTGAAGGGAAAATATTTATTTGTCATTTCAATATTATTGTGTCAAAGTTTTGTTAAGGTATTGTCAAAGTTTTCTAATATGAATTATACAAATTCTAAGTTGTGCGATATGCACATCGTTTACGGTCTTGCCAATGGTAATTCACGTGCAACTAGACGTCTTTATGAAGAACAACACCCTAACCGTGTCATCCCGAATCATTCGATATATTATTTTTTCACCAACGTCTTAGTGAAATGGGAAATTTTAAAAAACATACGGCTGATAGCGGGTACTTACGTACAGTTAGAACTCCACAAGTGGAAGAAATGGTGCTACATGACATTGAGGAACGTCCTACTACAAGCACCAGAAATATTGCTTCCGCCTAAAACATAAATTAGCCCAGAGTTTGGAGGATATTGAACAATGAGCTGTGGTATTCATATCACATACAACGGGTACATGCCCTTTTGCCAGCACATTTCCCGCAAAGATTGGCTTTTTGTCAGTGGATACAACAGAAGATCACTCTAAATCTTCAGTTTTGGCTCAAGTATTCTACCTACACTGCCGAGGGTCATTTCTCCAGGCAAGCAGGTACTAATTTTCATAATAATCACACATGGGCAGAAGAAAACCCGGGTAAAACTTTGGAAACCGTTATCAACATCAATTCTCAATTAATGTGTGGGCCGGAATTGCTGGAGATCACTTGATAGGTCCATATTTTTGCCGATGATGTTAAATGGATATAAGAGAAGCTACCTCTTGTTGCAATTATGATTGAAAATATATTTTATGCACAATGGTGCTCCAGCACATTTCAGATTAATTGCTTGGGCGTTTCTGGATGATGCGTATCAAAATCGATGGATAGAGCGGGGAGGTCCACAACCGTGGTCTCCGCGATATCCAGACTTCTGTAGATTTTTTTCTCCGGGATCACCTTAACCCTAGGATGACCCACTACCAGGAAGGCGGTAAGTGACCCTACTGGGCCTCACGAGGTTCATAAGCTATGACCAGATGTTCATACGATTTTCTTCCAGCTAGGTGTCCCGTCGACAGCTGCTATTCTGTAGAAGTATTGTATGGCTCTATAGCTGTTTGTTAATATTAGTGGGGTCTCTTAAGAGGGTCAGAGTTGGTATGCCTTAAAAAGCAAAATTACTGTGTTTGTACTTCACAAGTTAACTTTTAAATGCTTTATTTAAGGTTAAATACAAAGGAAATGAATAGTGAATTAACAATTTTGATTTTTTTTGTGCTGAATTCATGATCCTTCAGGAGCACAGCCATGCCACAAATTTTCTTCATAGAGTCGTGTTCAAAGCACATGAATCTTTTACATTTTTCACACTACGAGAATGTTTTGCGACATTTTTTGTCGTACTGAGGATTGCAACACGCACAGTCATTTCGTTCATTCCTGCTTGGTGCTGTGTATAGTTCAGGGTAATGCGATGGTGTCTGTAATAAAAAAAAAAGGTGAATTAGGAATGTATAATGTTTTATTTTATGATTACTTACAAAAACAATGATTTTGCCATAGCTGCACTGCGATATTGGCCCAGCGTGACTAATCATTGCCCTATCTCCATGCGCTCAGAACAAAGAAAAGTACTACTTAAAGTCAAAATGGGCATCGAAAAGCCCAGTCACACATCCTAGGGTTAAATCACTAGTTTATATGACTCCCATTGAAAATGTTGATGAACTTGGAAATCGTATTCTTGCAGCATTTGAGACAATGCGAAATACCCCGGGTATTATTCAACGCACTCACCAAGCAATGCAACAATTTTTATAGATTTTGATGTATTAGTACATTTTATTGCATGAACTATAAATGACTATTGAACATCCTAAGGCATACCCTGAAAAACATGAAGTTTTATAATCATAATAACGTTAAGAATCAGCCTATAAAATTTGTCGCATATATTTAGAATGACCCTGTGCATATGTATGAAACATTATATAATCGTAGCTAAAAGAAAGTAATAAAAGAAATGTAATAAAACTAACGTGTTACCATTACGTAGAGGCTACATTTACTAAACAATACTAAATTAATAACAAAAATGACAATTAGGAAAGCAATCCGCTATTTAAGTAATTTCAGTTGACGATTTTTGATTGATTAAGAACGACATCCAAGTCCATTACAAGGCAGATAATGCCAACCTATGGTTTAATAATAAACAAGTGACAAATTGTAGAAATGCAAATTGTCTATTTAAAAGAGAAAATGTGAACATTTAGGAATAGAACAGTCGCTACTATCTACGTAGTTTCATCAGAAGGTTCTGATTTATCATTGACAATATCTAATTTCACCACGAAATAATATCGACTCAAACTGTGAAATTAAAAGTGAAAAGATAAAATTTAGGTGTAAGACATCTGCATATTATCCATGTAGTTCCATTAGAAGATCCTGATTTATCATGGATAACATCTAATTGCACCACACAAATGATATCGATTTTTGTGTCAAGTGATACATGAGTGGCAGGCAAAGAAAAAAATGATATTGCACGACAGTATAAATCAACCATGAAAATGAAAACTAATACGTATAAGGTAGTCGCAGATACATGTGTTTCAAACTTATTTGTTTTCGTCAGCCAGGCACACCCTAGGAAATGTGTGTCAAATTAAATTAATATTTCTAGTATAATATCTTATTTTATGAATCCCAATTCCAAAAGAACCCATATATGTCGCCAGTGTATAGCAATGGCACTTAGTAATGCTTTTTATAAATGCCATATTTCAACCGGACTTATTTGTAAAAACATTAAACATTCGTAGAAAAATATTCAAGAAATATAAAACATTATTGCATTTGTCATAATACAAAATCCTTTATTTGTAGTAATTTTACATATTTATCATGATCTTTTCGACTTTCTTATTTATCTATTGCACTAGAATATAATTTTAACATATTTATTTATATACTCTTTTTGTTGCAGGCGGAATATTTTTCTCCTGATTGTTTTCATCTCCCACCAAGTCACATCTCTACAATTTCCATCATCCTTGGATTTGCAAGGATTGAGCAATGGAGAGTGTGCTATTGTATTAAACGGACCGGGTCGTAGTAGTTCTTTCGATTATACCTTCAATTTGCTGAGGTCCAACCCAATGTAAGTATACCAAAAACGAATGAAAATTGAAATAATATACTGAAACATTTTTTCAATTGATAAACATAGTACGCCTAATTGATTTTGTGTGCTATTTGTTTGTACATTTTTTTGGTTTTATCTAGTATATCTAGTAGAAAACTCAGTTGCTTTTTTACTTCGATTTTTTCTGATTCTGGACAGCATGTGATTATATTTCAGTAAAGAAGTTTTTGTTAAAATAAAGTACATTTTATGCAAATAAATATATGTAAATAATCTGATAGACATTACGAGCTTTTTTCATAAATTTTCCAGTTTATAGATTCGTAAATATCACTTTCCAATTCAAGAGTTGTATATTTATATTACAGCTTAAATAAAGAATGTGTAAATTAAATTAAGAATATAAAATTAATTAAACCTTGATTAATACTATTTTCCGTAATATTTCATATGTGCAGGCAATTCTACGTTTCTTACGTATTTTCTAACTCTTCACATTTTGTATTAGTTATCGATTCAATAACTTAATAAGTGTTTATTTTGATTAAAAGTATTCTGAAGATGTTAAATTATTTCAAGTTCACCGAGTGTTACACGTATTGGTCAAACGAAAACAACCTTCAATCTCCGCAAGCATTACTTATAAATCTAATTTCAACAAGTTGCAGCAGCATACAAGTTAATAAATTACTTGTTAAAAATCTTTCGACATCAACAAAAAGACTTATTTATATTATAATGATGTTATTCGAGTCACTGAATCGAGGACGAAGCGAGCGACTAAAGCGTCGAAGTCTAATAGACGTAATGGTGTTCATTTAGTCATGTGTTATGTCATTTATGTGTCATATACTTTGAGAAACAGCACTCTATACAGATCGAGATAAAATAGTTCGAATTCGATTTATTTATTGTGCAACCATAGATATGATTGAATACAGACCATTACATATGCATGGATATTGCACGATTGATATAAACGCTGAGTAATTCAGTGTGAGAATTTAAATAAACTCAAGGTTATGTGAGGTCGTTTGTCTGGATTTTGCAATGCAACAATGATACGTGCATTTTGTCTTCTCAGGTTGCCAATAAGTGTCTCAGAAATATTTTTTTCTGGATGAGATGTTGTTAGTCATAGTTTTAACATAGATATTCCAGTTGATTATCTGAAGAAAATATTTTTCTACGGAACTGCTTGATTAGGTCCTTATAAACAGGGGCAATTTTGGTCTGAATTCATTCATATAACATGCAGTCTCCAAAAATGTAAAGCCACACCCTCTGATTTACTCCTTTATTTCTGGTTTTAGTCCCTAATGTTGAATTTGTGTGGGCCATTTCATATTGCCATAAAGGGTTCTATTGCTTAGGAGTCATGTATATATAATTTCAATATCTCGAATTATATCGGCAGATGCTAGGATATGGATTTTGAGTAAATTAATAAACCTCCAGATGAAACTTGGCCAGTTTTCAGAGGTTTCAATAATGTTCATATCGTTAATGAAAACCTGCCTGCCTCGATCTGGAGGTTTATCAACTTACACAGAATTTTCTGTGCTTATCAGGACAATGCAACGTGTAAGCAAGTAACTTGACATAGTTTCCATATTTCAGTTATTTTTTTAAGAGAGAACTTGACTTGCTTTGTTGTTACATGTATGTTTTTGGTAGGATTTCATAACTAGCTATATGATTAAAGACAAGTAGTTGTTGTAATATACTTATAACTTATAAATATTATATAAGCGCCTTTTAGTAATTATACGAACAATATTAAGAAAATTACAAAATATTCAAATCAGTAACAACAAAACTTGTATCAAGATTAAGGAAATGACTGAGAAAAATATCCAATTGCTAAGCCTCCATCAGCACTGTATGTCATCTCGACATGTTACTCTGTTGCGCTTTGCCCTCGCTCGGCCAGTTTTCAGTACGTTGCGTGCCGCATCATTGCCGTGTTATGATGATCTATGAGTAAGTCAGTCAGTGAGTGCCCAAAATCGTGATCTTTGGATCCTCGTATATTGGAAACTATTGCAACTAGATAAATGAAATTTGGAGTACTGCTTTGTATTGGTAATTTTTACGGCATACCGTAAGTAGTAGTGTACTTCAGTGAAAAAACGATTTTTAACAATATTTCATCAACTACTAAGTTTAAAAAATGGAATATACTGTAATATATTCAAAAGTGAATTTGAAAATCAGCTTATTGTAAATAACTCGCAAGCCATGCTTTCTAGATAGATACATTATGAGTAAAAAAGCGTTTTCAACTTGACCTTCACTACTTTTTATATAAAAATTTGTTCAAAATTCAGGCCAAAAATAAGACTTTTATTCTTATCGAATAGGATTTTTTGCAATTATCTCATAAATTATGCATTCTATAAAATTCGTACCGGAAGTAACACTTTTACTCTTATCGGGTAGCACTTTTTCGCAAATATCTCGCAAAATATGTATTCTACGCTTGTCAACTGTCATCCACTCCGTGAAAATAAAAATCTGACAACAATGCTTGCCTAGTATACGGATTAGCATTAAATAAAATATAGATATAGAACAGTAATATTTAATAACTTTCTTGTAATGTTTAATTAGTAGCTGGTTTTCATGTAATAGTCTTTTGCTAGCAGAAACTATTTATCCTGAAATATTAATTAGTTAGTTGAATTTTATTGTTCTGAAATTGTTCCGGTCGATTGGAATTTATAGTGGTATCGAACCGTCGTCTTTAGTTCGTGTTTTTGCCCTATCGGTGGCCAAAACGCCTCGACTATATACAGTTCCTTAAATGAAATGATGTTTTTTGGCATCTGTCTTACATGAAAATTGACAGATTATTTACAACAAATCATCATTAAATATAAATGAAAGGAACTGATCAGGTACTCGATAACAATACTCCCCAGACCAAAGATGTACTAAAAGTTACATCGTATTTAAAGAAAACCAATCATACTACTTCCACACTGTATAATATTATAACAAGCATACAAACAAACAAGCAAAGATATATTCCGTTTATCCTTTAGTCTTGTTTGGTGAGAAGAACGGTTCATGTTAATCTTAAACAGAGAACAAAGTAGGTGAATTTGGCAAATTATGTATATTCCATTGTATTATTTCTCCAACCGTAGAGCAAGCGATGTCGGAGGTAAATATCTTCTCAAACATAATAAATAGTCTACCCTACTCAAATTTCTGACAACAATTAACATATAAACATGAATAATTTTCACGTAGAGAATTTCGCTATAGGTTGGTAAGAGATGTAAGTATAACATTACGTTGGAAGGTTTATCTGTTAGTATTACATGGGTTTGTGTATTCTTTGCAAGCTGGATGTAATACTCTACAAACAAGCACTGGTATTGTGTAGAAATAATTTTTGTGAAATTACGAATTTTGCTAATTTTACGGTGGAAAAGATAATAAAAGTACATACGTGGATGTTTTGGAGACGGCAGGGGCAGAGGCTAATTAATTGCAAATAACAATGTGATGTAAACAAGAGTATAGCTTGAATAATTAGGGAATTTTTAACTGTGTAAAAGAGATTTCTGGGTGGACTAAATAAAAATAAAAGGGTGTTCTAATGAAAGAAATAAAACACTTTTTACTATGTCTTTTAACACATTTACTTTGCAGAGATTTATTTTTAAAGTCGTAATTAAAAAATTTAGAATTGAAGTTAGCTTTAAAAATGAGGTGTGGCCACCACACGACTTTCTTATACGTATGAGCGTTTCAAATAATAGAATTTTAAGAATTTTTTTATATAAAAATTATTCAAAATCCTATTCTAAGTACTTCTATTTTCTTAATAAATCTTTATAGAATGCATACTTTGCAAGATATTATCAAAAAAGTGCTACTCGCTAAGAGTAAAAGTGCTACTTCCGGTCCGAATTTTGAAATTTCATATATACAAAAAATATTGCAAATTCAGTTCTAAATACTTTTGTATTCTTGATAAATATATATAGAATGCATAACTTACGACATATTTGCAAAAAATCGTTATCCGATAAGAGTAAAAGTAGTACTTCCGGTCTGAATTTTGAAATTTCATTTATACAAAAGATATTGAAAATTTTGTTTTAAATACTTTTATACCCGTAATGTACTTGTCTAAAAAGCATGACTTGCGAAATATTCGCAAAAAACTGATTTTCGATAAGAGTAAAAGACCTACTTCCGGTAGGAATTTCGAAAAACTTTTTAAATAAAATTAATTTCAATTTCAATTTTAAGTATATATGAATTCTTTATAAATTTGTTTAAACTTAATAGTTGACGAAATATTGTCAAAATTCGATTTTTTCGCTGAAGTAAACTGCTACTTCCGGTCTACCGATTTTACTGAAAAACTAATCAGATCTTAAGAGGGAGATTATACACGTAAATACAAAATTTGGAATTGATATCTACAGCGGTTTGACCGCTATCGTGGTCACACACACACACACAGACACACACACAGACACACACACACACACACACACAGACACACAGACATTTTTTAAAAAATGAGGTGTGGCCACCACACGACTTTCTTATACGTACGAGCGTTTGAAACTATACAATTTTAAGATTTTTTTATACAAAACTTATTCAAAATCCTATTCTAAGTACTTTCATTCTCTTAATAAATCGCTATAGAATGCATACTTTGCAAGATATTATCAAGAAAGTGCTACTCGCTAAGAGTAAAAGTGCTACTTCCGGTCCGAATTTTGAAATTTCACATATACAAAAAATATTGAAAATCCAGTTCTAAATACTTTTGTACTCTTGATAAATATATATAGAATGCATAATTTACGACATATTTGCAAAAAATCGCTATTCGATAAGAGTAAAAGTGGTACTTCCGGTCTGAATTTTGAAATTTTTTTTATACAAAAGATATTGAAAATTATGTTCTAAATACTTTTATACTCGGAACATACTTCTCTAAAAAGCATGACTTGCGAGATATTCGCAAAAAACTGATTTTCGATAAGAGTAAAAGACCTACTTCCGGTTGGAATTTCGAAAAACTTTTTTAAGACAATTTGTCTCTAACTTAATTTTAAGTACATATGAATTCTTTATAAATTTGTTTAAACTTAGTAGTTGACGAATAATTGGCGAAATTCGATTTTTTCACTGAAGTAAACTACTACTTCCGGTCTGCCGATTTTACTGAAAATCTAATCAGATCTCAAGAGGGAGATTATATTTGTAAATATAAAATTTGGAATTGATACCTATAGCGGTTTGAGCGCTATCGTGGTCACACACACACACACACACACACAGACAGACATACACACACACAGACACACAGACATTTTTTAAAAACCACTTTTTCGGTATCAGGGGACATCAAAACGTGGACATCTGCAAAAATCTCGAGGTCGAAAATTTTCATCATCACAATACTTCCTTATACTACGTATAAGAAAGTAAAAACACTTTTTTGGTATCAGGGGACTTCAAAACGTGGACATCTGCAAAAATCTCGAGGTCGAAAATTTTCATCATCACAATACTTCCTTATACTACGTATAAGAAAGTAAAAAGTAATTACATATTAAAATTATTTGTGTGACCACGATAGCGGTCAAACAGCTATAGCTATCAATTCCAAATTTTATATTTACGAGCATAATATTCCTCTTGAGATCTGATTAGATTTTCAGTACAACCGGTACACCGGAAGTAGTAGTTTAATTTAGCGGAAAAATCGAGATTTCCTTTAAAGTTTTTTTTTTAAGTTTAAACAAATTTATAAAGAATTCAAATGTACTCCAAAGTAAATTTGAGAAGAATTTTATTAAAATGAAAGAACCAGCTGAGGACTGGGCGAGGTTCTGAAGGTTGTGAAGTATTTGAAGATAAACAATTGAAGAGAGAAAGCAAGAGACAGAAGGGAGTGGAGAGGGATAAAAAAGCAAGCCAAGGGCCTCCTACTAGACCTTTACCTGATAATTCTGAATGTCTGAAAATATAATTTGAATATTTTTTCTTTTTGTTGTTAGAGTTACTCTAACTGTACTTCACTTCACTGCCGTTTGATTAATTTTTATTTTGTATGCATAAAAAGATTTTTATATGCTTAAATAATAATAAATGAAATTATTATTGCGTAAAGTTACTTTGATAAATTGCTTTCTTTTGTAGTTTTCTTGTGTGTTAATTTGAAAATGGTTTGGACACTTATTAAAACTTCTCTGATGGAGTTCAACTTTCTTTAAGCAGTGTACCTTTTCAATTTATTATGTTTTTCGCAATTTAAAAGTAATCCTATAGAACGTGATTTCTATAGGAAATTTCTAGATTGACTCCCCTATTGCATATACACCTAAAATACGTGACAAAAATTCTTTAACGTTCTCCACGCTACTCCTCTATTGTCCGAATTGTTTGCACTCTTGGCAATATACGTACAAGTCAGTCCACACACACACACATACACACCGGTACACTCGATTCCATTCCATTTCATATGAATTATTTATTTAGAATGCAAGTCAGATTGCTCGTTTGGTGTTTCGCCAGTCAGGAACCCCGATTTCTCTTAGAATAACGGACGCTTTAAATGTTGACGTCAGCGTGATTTTTGTTCAATATCGTATTTGAAGTGTTCACATGTATATACATATATATATAACGGATATTACCTACCAATAGTAGAAAGACTGATTGATTTATACAATTTGCGTGCTTTTGTGTGTATATTTAATATGTATGGAATATACTGTGTGTCCAAAAAGTCTGGAAACACCCAAATAAAATCGAAACGGATGATTTTTGAGAAAAATGCAAAAACAGGTCAATTAGTATTTTCAAAAAACTACTGGCTGATGGTATCTGTTTGGAATTTTTGATGACCTTGAAAAAGTTATGATGTCATAAAAAAAAGTTAAATGGCAACGTCGCATATTTAATTTTATTTTTGATAGATCTTTTAATTGTCTAAATGACTGTAAAAAAATTTTTCATTTTACTTAAGAAAATGACCGAGAAAAATTTAATTACTTCTTCGAAAATGGAAAAGTTTGTCTTTAAAAAAAAACATAGTTGGCTTAAAAGTGGATTATTTTTCAAACACATTTTGTTTTATTTGTGACATTCTGTCAAATACGAATTACAATTACATTTTGAACATTTATTGTAAGAGTTTTTGCTGATTTCTACGATTAAAATTTTCTTTGTTTTCTATAATGATTTTTTTTTCAAAATTTTTCTTAAGTAGAATAAAAATTTTTTGAGTGTCGTTTAGACAATTAAAAGATCTATCAAAACTAAAATTAAAAATGCGACGTTGCCATTTAAATTTTTTTTGATGACATCATAACTTTTTCAAGGTCATCAAAAATTCCAAACAGATACCATCAGCCAGTAGTTTTTTGAAAATACTAATTGACCTGTTTTTGCATTTTTCTCAAAAATCATCTGTTTCGATTTTATTTGGGTGTTTCCAGACTTTTTGGACACACAGTATGTATATAAGCGAGATTGTGGGTGTTACAACTTATTGGAATTACACATGAACTGCTCGAGAAGAGATCCTTTCACTTGCTTCGCAATTGCAATCATTATTATTTAAAGAAAAGATAATAAAATCAATACGCGAAAATTAATATAAAAAAATAAGGTGTGGCCACCACACGACTTTCTTATACGTATGAGCAGTGGCGGCCCGTGATTTTTTGGGACGGGAGGGCACCGGGGGTCTGAGTGTCTAATATCAAAAATTAAGTACAGACAAAAACAAACTCAATATGCTATTTAATTAACTTGTTTGAAAATAAAATCCATCCGCCGTTCCTTACGATCAGCAAAATGATTAATAACTCATTCATTGAAGTTTGCTGTTGATGTCAGTAATTGTTTTTCAATGGAACACATTGCTAAGGCACATAGTCTGCTTTCCTGCATGGTATTTCTAGAAAATGTTTTTATTCTCTTCAAAGTAGAAAAACACCGTTCACTTGATTTTTTCTATTTTGCACGCCCCCAGAGATTCGCAAAACAGCAGAAGACAATTTACAAAATCTTTCGCTAACATAGTCTCGACATATTATCAAAAACAAACTTTTATAACAGTTGTACTATTCAACCTTGGAAGTAAATTACAATAGTAGCATCAGAAAACCTATCATCCAACTCTGCTTAACAATTTATATTGTTAATTAGTAAATAAAATGTTAGCATGTATGCTTTTTATTATTTATACAACTTCTATTCCACATGTTTGCTACATTAAAGGCTTACATTTTGACATTTAAATATAATTTGGTTCCATTTTTTTATTTTGTTACCAACGTCAAAACAACAAAATTAACGTGCGATAAAGAAATACTTTTGAAACCAAAACGGATGTCGTAAAGTGAACTTTATAGCACCAAAATAGAAAAAAACATTTTGCACATTACACCCACACAACCAGTCTGATAAACAGTAAGAGCTTCTGTTGAATTTTCTCGTCACGGTTTTATTAGTTTTCTAATTGTGAAATTCGTGGAAGACCGCTGCGTCATTTCTTGGAATAAAGCCGACGGAAGGCTCTACCTCGACTAGATATTTGCAAGCAGTGGCGTGCCTTGTTTTTTCTTGGTATTTTGTTTTTGGCGAATATTCAGAAAGTATAGAATGGATCTTCAGCAAGTTTTGTTTGTTGTAAGAAATTAAATCACGATAAATAAAGCGGGTTAGCCAGCGTCGACTTTTTGTAATAAAACTAATTTCAAATTATATATTTTTATTTATTTGACAGAAAGATAAATATAATAATAATAATAATAAAAGATAAATGTGATGATACAATTTAATAATATACACGTTAGCATAAAAAAGAAGGGTTAAACAAATACATACTTATTTGTCGTGGTCACACACACAGACAGACAGACTCACAGACATTTTTTAAAAACCACTTTTTTTGTATCAGCGGACTTCAAAACGCGGACATCTGCAAAAACCTCGAGGTCGAAAATTTTCGTCATCACAATACTTCCTTATACCTACTACGTATAAGAAAGTAAAATTGATATTGGAACTTTTAATTGATGCAAGAAACAAAGTAACTTCGGGCGAATTGATTAAAAACGAATTAGATATTGATTTCAAATGTAAATGTTTGTTGTGTCTAGAATGTTTAAATAGACATTGTAAGGCGATATTAAGATAAAATTAGCATTATTGAATCTGAATCTCGCAAACTATTCATCATAGAGGTAAAATGATAAGACGTTTATGAAAATTTATGTTCTTTAATTTTGTACATGAACACTTCTTCGGTAGAAGCCACGGTTTTCGAATTATTTAAGAATCAATTTAAAATCAATGCCATTCGTTTTTTGCAATGCTATTGACAACTTGTCATCACGTGTGCACTCTTGCAAAAAACACACACTTTTCACATGTCTTTCGCTTTATTTTTCCAAAGTAATTTTGTTAACAATTCAGTATAATATACACTCTAAGTACTTCTAGTCCTTTGTAAATAATAATCTCTCATAATTCTTGCAATTTTTTCCCAAGAAAACTAATGTAAAAATCTTTCATTCGAGTTTTTAACATGCGATTTTTTAGATCGTAAGAACCACAATGCTTCTATACTTTGAATTTCTCTTTAGGGATGGACTCACGTTTAGTCAATTTAGTACTTCGATTTAGTGTTTGACGCTGACCATCTTCCTCAACCCGAATGAAAAGTTTACTCAAAAGTAGGTGGATCAAAGATCTTTGTAGAGGTTTGATGTTTTTTTTTTATTTCGGATCATAGCACCTATAGCTACATATTGATACCTAGGTCTCTGTACTTTACACGTTGGATTATACAGCGTGGAAATAAAATAACAGACATTAACTTCGTTAATGTCTTCATCCGTTAATATTATAGTCTTTCGAAATTCCTATCGGAAGTGGGTCTTTTACTCTTATCGAAAATAATTTTTTGCGATTATCTTATGTCATGCTTTGTAGGCAGGTACACTACGAGTATAAAAATATTTAGAGCATAATTTTGAATACCTTTTGTTTAAGACAAATTTCAAAAGTCGGGCAGCAAATAACACGTTTATCGAATGGCGATTTTTTGAAAATATGTCGAAAATTAAGCATTCTATATACAGGGTGAGTCGTGAGGAATCGACCAAAGTCTAGGAGTGTATTCGACAGGTGAAAATAATGAAAAAAAAACTCAAATGTTGTTATCCGATTCTTATTTGTTTTCGAGTTATTTTAAATAAACAAAATTTCATACATTAAAGTTTTGGTATCCCATTGTTATTATCGTTCTTTATAATATATTTTCAAAAATACCGCCATTCATTTCTAAACATTTTCTACATCGTTTACCAAGGGCGCTGGTTGCGTTCCTGATAGCGTCAGGTTGACGTTTGATATTTTCTGCAGCATTCCTAATCCGTTCAATTAGTGCATCACGAGTTTCCACTTTTACTTGATACACTTCATTTTTGAACGAGCCCCACAAACAACAATCGAGTGGGGTGAAGTCTGGAGACCTAGGAGGCCAACCAATGTCACTACCACGACCAATCCATCTCTCTAGAAACCTTTCATCCAAATGTTGCCTCACCGCACGAGCGTATTGTGCAGGCGCTCCATCGTGCTGGTAGAACATTTGGATTCTGATGTTTAGGGGAACATCCTCTAGCAGTCCGTGTAGTTCACTTTCTAAAAAATTTAAATAGGTCTCCCCCGTGAGGCGATTTTCAAAAATGTAAGGACCAATTACAAAACCATCAATCAGACCACACCACACGTTTACCGAAAATTTATGTTGAAAGTTACTTTCGACTGTTGCGTGTGGATTTTCGTCTGCCCATACATGATTGTTATGACAATTATTAATACCGTCACGGGTGAATGTTGCTTCATCCGTAAAAAGTGTACGCGATACAAAACGGGGATTATCATTTATCCATCGACAAAATTCCATACGTCTACGATAATCATTTGGTTGTAGGTGCTGTACACTTTGTACATGGTACGGACTTAAGCCTTGTTCGTGGAGTGTTTTTATCACCCTTGTTTGTGGAATGCCCAATTGAATACTGATTCTCCGTGAGCTGATAGTTGCGTCTACTTCTACTACATCAAGAATATCTTCTATTTCTTGTAATTGTTGTCGACTGCCTCGTTCAGTTATGCTTCCACTTGGAGGCTTTCCGGTCTCGCACAATATATTAAATACACTAATAAATACGTTTTTATTAGGATGTCTGTGATGTGGAAACCGTTGACGATATTCATTAGCAGCAGCTGTAGCATTCCCATTTCAAAATCTATAAACAAACACCATATTAGCATATTCTAAATTTGAATAAGTGTGGGGCATTTTAGTTTCTTACACTTTAGTCGTACAAACGTCAAGTCAATGTCATAAAACTCGAACAACAATTTTATAATTATTTACTCCAAGGTATGTATGTATAGGGAACGTTTCTTATGACGGCAGCGCCCTCACTATATACACAATGAACGAGAGGTAGTGACAGTAGACGCATTAGACATACAAAACACTCTACACTATTTCCCCGACTGCTTTAGATGTCACCACCGCTAGTTCGGAAAACCACGAACAGATAGCGTTTCAGTTAGGAAGACTTCCCTATGATGATTTGCTACCGGGGTTTCACTGTTTTCACGAATACATACATAAACATGGCATACTAAATATACATTTATAATTACGCTAAAACTCGAAAATAAATAAAACTCGAATAACAACATTTCAGTATTTTTTCATTATTTTCACATGTAGAATACACTCCTAGAGTTTGGTCGATTCCTGACGACTCACCCTGTATATTTATCAAGGGTACAATAGTATTTAGAGTTGGATTTGCAATATTTTTTGTATACTTAAAATTAATAATAATCTATCATTTTTCTACATTTTTTTTTGTCAAAAAAGAAATAATATAAAAATCTGAGGATGACGACATAGTTGTCAAAATACGTATTTAGTTTTTTGTGTGGTAAAGGTGTTTTAGTGTTTTTGTTTAAATAGATTTGCTATTATTATTGCTCTATAAGAGTTAATTTTATTTTTTTCAGTTATTTTAATACAAATTCATGTTTGTGCATATTTTAATAATTGGAAAACATTTTTAAATGGATATTTTTGATCTCTTTAGAAATAAGTATAGTTGCGGTCTTATAGCAACTTTTTTTCAATTTTCTCTCGAACCAACTACTATAAAATAATTTTGAATGAAAAATATTAATATTCCTGTGATGCTCAAACTTTTTTTTCATTTAAAATTTGAGAAAGCAATTATAACACATTTTCCATTACCCTCATACCTACATAGGCATGTATATAAGTTGCTGGAAGCTTTTTAATTTACACTACATGCCCTGAGAATTATTACATGTTAACAAAAAGAACAACTTAATTTCATTACTTTTTCCCGTGTTTAGAAATACGATTTATCAAACTACTCAATTATTACGTCGCATACCCTAAATGTATTTGTTTATTTATTAAATATAACTCTTAAAAATAAAACAGTGTCTTCTCTTTTTCAGAAACTACAACGGGCCAAATACCTGCATAACATACGATGCCGTCAACGCGGCATATTTGGATGCAAGGAAACGAATTCGTAAGTACTTCCTTCCTAGACAAGTTTACCTACTTTTCTACGTTATTTGGGTATAAATATATGCAAAAAAATGATTAGAATAAACAAGAACACTTTGCCTTAAATTATGTATTACACTGGTTTGACCTTTACCTCTTGCATATATCGGATTTAAATCTCGAAAATGTAGGTGATTAACATTCCTGTAATTCTGTAATTACGGAGTTTCGAAATTTTATACATTTATTGCTTTTTACCTAGGTATTTGTTTTTTTTAATAGCAGCGTAATAGCTCAGATTATTATACATATATATATATATATATATATATATATATATATATATATATACATATATATTCATACGTAACAGACGACTTTGACTATTATCATCGGAGAGATGTTTCTGGCTTCTCTGGCATATTGTAATTTGACAGGCTCATTAAAAAATTGATTGCCTTTCTTAAATTGGTTTTAAATGTTACGTAAATTTAATTTCACCCGCAATTTAGTATGTAAATGAGATACACCCACTTTAAAATCTATAAAGAAATTTTAATTTGGATTCTGAAGATAAATTCCTAATTATATTTAAAGAAAACTCTAATCGTTACCTTTGCATTTTTAAAACGGTGCTTACTTAGAACAGTACCAACTCAACGTCTCACATTAGGACACGCGATGGTAGCGCACCGTTAGTTTCCTAGTGTACTAATCCAAAAAAGGCGCTATATTTAAATGTGGCTAATATTATGATTTTTGAATAACACAATTAGTTGAATTTTTAAACGAAGATAAAGCTGCGTTAGATGATGTTTAAAGTGTGATATTTCTTCTTTTCATAGGAAGTAAGTTGTATACTGCTCAAAAAAAAAAAAATTAGGGGATATTACAAGAAGCTGAGTTATTGACAGTGTTGTGGTCATATACGTAGTACTACTATATTGCATGTAGACAAGGAACATTTTACTCTAATATAGTGAAATAACAAAAGTAATGCTATGCCCGTCTAATGTTATCCGGTATATATATATATTCGTATGAAACTACATGACAGGTACAAGAAAAGAAACATATAAATTATATTTCAAAAGTAGAAATATATTTAGAAGGGCCATAACTGCAGGGGGTCCCTCTAAAACACTGCACCATTTGGTCTAGGATGTAGGAAAAAACCTGCAGAATAAAAAACCTACATCACAGTGCCACAAAACTGAAGGTCTTTAGTTGTTAAGATCCAAGCAACAGCCTCTGAGTTAAATTATGTAAGTCCGTGTATCTAAATTCAAACTTAGCTAGAGGACATTGTTCAACAATATGTATAACTGTTTCAATCTCAGCTCCGCAATCACAAGCTGGACCCGCGATCATATTCCACTTGAAAAACATACTATTCTCCTCTTGAAACCAGTCAATCCACTGATGCTGCATGAATTTCATTTGTCTTTGGATATACCTTCGATATTAAGTTGACAAATCTTAACAACTGGACCAATATTCCTAAAAGAAACACAATATGAATTTAAACTTGAAAAATGATACCTGTCATATGATCGTGAGGATCTTTGGATCTTGTACGGTCTTCCAAGTGATGGTTATTATGGACAATATTATGTTCTCCATTTTGGACCATCGTAAAGATGGTTACCATCGACCAAAATCAAATTAAATTAAAGAAATATAGATTAAAACATAAAAATAAGTGGGAAAATAGAAACTTAAAAGTGACACTGACAAGATGTCAACTACTCGGTAAAAGCTGCTCATGTATTAATAGTATATTATACAATGAGCATTTAATGATAGCTATTAAGACACGAGTAAAAAAATTACAATACGAGGCGTCTTAATAGCCATTAAATGCGAGTTGCATACACTATTTTTTCTACGACGCCATAATAAAACATTATTTTTTGAACATTCCATTTCATAAATTGAGGATACAATTTTCCATGCACCTTTGCGAATATAGCTGGTAATAAATTGTTCGTGGTTACTAAGGCTTGTTCCATAATTTCTGGTGGACTCAAATTTTACATTTCACTGTCATTATCTCTCATTTTTACCGCTTATATTTTCAAAAAAGCACAAATTTTAAGTAATTACTTGTAAATTGCAGAGAACTGTCACATTTGTTTAATTTGTATATCTGTCAGACATGCAATCGCCATATTGAATATTGTTTGAATATTGGAATGTCGCATTCCTATTGGATATAAACTTGTATCATAAAATCTGTATCGTAATGGACATCATTAAAGTACATGTTCGGCATATCTAATAATACAATTAAAGTATGGGGGTACAAAATAGTATATTATGCAACGAGCATTTAATGATAGCTATTAAGACACGAGTAAAAGAATTACAATACGAGGCGAAGCCGAGTATTGTAATGAATACGAGTGTCTTAATAGCCATTAAATGCGAGTTGCATACACTATTTTTTCTACGACCCCATAATAAAACATATTTTTTGAACAATCCATTTCATAAATTGAGGTTAAAATTTTCCGTACGTTTTTGTGAATTTGGCTGGTAATAAATTGTTCGTGGCTACTAAGGCTTGTTCCATAACTTCTGGTGGAGTCAATTATTACATTTCACTGTCATTATCCCTCATTTTTACCATTTATATTTTCAAAAAAGCACAAATTTTAAGTACTTACTTGTAAATTGCAGAGAACTGTCACATTTATTTAATTTGTATATCTGTCAGATATGCAGTCGCCATATTGAATATTGTTTGAATATTGAAATGTCGCATTCCTATTGGATATAAACTTGTATCGTAATGAAAAATCTGTGTTCCTATTGGATATAAACTTGTAACATAATGAAAATCTTTATCGTAATGAACATGTTTATAGTACAGGTTCGGCATATCTAATAATACAATTAAAGTATGGGAGTAGAAAAAAAATATTATTCTATTTCTCATGTTACTATTTTATTTTTATTTTGCCTTCTGAACAGGTTTTAAAATAATCTGTTTTTATAAATATGAGTTGGAGATTTTTTTTTATACAAAAGGTATTGAAAATTAAGTTCTAAATACTTTTATACCTACTTGTAACGTAGCTGTCTAAAAAGGATGACTTGCGAAATATTGGCAAAAAACTGATTTCAATGAGAGTAAAAGACCTACTTCGGGTAGAAATTTCGTAAAACTTTCATAATAAAATTCTTTTCAAATTTAATTATACATATGAGTTCCTTATAAATTTGTTTAACCTTAGTAGTTGACGAAATAATATCAAAATCCGATTTTTTTCACTGAAGTAAACTGCTACTGTGGTCTACCGATTCTACTGAAAATCTAATCAGATCTCAAGAGGGATATTATACTCACAAATACAAAATTTAGAATTGATAGCTATACCCGTTTGACCGCTATCGCAGTCACTCACACACATTGAGAGAGAGAGAGAGAGAGATTTGTAAAAATCACTTTTTTTGGTGTCAGTGGACTTCAAAACTTGGACATCTGCAAAAATCTCGAAGTCGATAATTTTCATCATCACAATACTTCCTTATACTACGAATAAGAAATCAAAAAATTGCATGTAGGTTTTCCTATTGTTACTATTTTCACCTTCCAAATATAGATATCCAGTGAAGTAGTTTTAGTACATATAAACTTATTGCGAATTTTTTTAATTTGCCATTTTCGTAGTGCTTAGAACACCACTGACTTTCCGATTTATTTACCGCTTATGTTTTAACATAATTTGCAAGATAATGAGCCCACAGACGTCGTTAAACTTTATCTTTTTGCACAACGCATAAGTTTTACATGTCTTGCTTTCTAACGTTCAAAACATGTTAAATGAAAATGCTATATTTGGCGAACTTCTCTCCCGTCAAAACATTGTCAAACGCAGCCTTATATTTAGAAAATAGTTTTTTTAACGCATCCCATTCCTTCCTTAGAAATAAAAAATTATTCTTTCAGATGTATCGCAACCACACGGTGATTACAAACCTGAAGATGTCGCCACCGTCGGTGAATTACTACTGGATATTTCGATTAACTTAGCGAGAACGTAAGCAAATTTATCGTTCAACTTTCTTTAAAAAAAAAAACATGGAATTTTTATATTTCAGGTACGGTCTATCGTATGAAGACATCGAAAAAGGCCTACCACTTATAGATACCAGTAAGACACTGATCAGAGAGGTATGTCCGCCATTTTTGTCGAACGTCGAATGCAGACCAGGAAAGTATAGGAGATTCGATGGGCTCTGCACGAATCTGGAGCACCCAACTTGGGGAGCTACCAAAACCCCATTCACCAGGTAAATAAATATCGTATAATGTTAAAGTTAGGTATATTAGAACTATGGTTGAATGGCTTTGGTCACCAACACGTGCCTATAAATTAAAATGGCAATATATGCAGGGTTAAAAACGGAGACAAAAAAGGAAGGAAGTAAAATGGGCCACGGAAGAAATCAAATACAGAACATCCATAAAACGTCAGATGTATGAGGATGATGTATGGAAGAATTTTTAATAGCGATACCACCTTTTCCAACAGTTTTTATTGTTTCAATTCCAAGTGGTAGTTTAGTTGCATCCACTCTATTTTTAATATCCTTTTTTGTTTCGTGTGATTTTTGATCATCCTTTTTAGGTTTAACGATTAACACATCATTTTTCTTTTTCAATAGATCGCTATATAATGTCTTCTTTTCTGCCTTATTTTCGGTGTTCGAAATAAACTCTAAAATTTCGTGATCAATACATTTTGTTCTGATATTTTTTGGAGACAATCATTAAGTCTTTGATCCATTTCCTTCATTGTTTGACCAACTTTCATTTTACGACAAATGTCGCATACATATTGCTGTGACTCTTGCAAATTGATAATTATGGATATTATTTAAAATGCTTTGTTCTTAAATTCGGGCAGAATCAAGCACATATCCTAGTACTATGGTAGACTAGGATCTTATAATTCCTGCAGAAATTTCACTAGCTCAGTTTAGGGTTACACTAATTATACTTTATCTCAGGGGCAGAAAATAGAAAAATGTTCCTTCTCCAAAGTGGATGCTCTTAAATTCGCTCTAGGTCAGATAAAGTAAATAAAATACAGAAACATATTATAACATAATTTATTAAAATACTAAAAAAAAAACAGGTGTATGTACAAATAAAGAAATTCAATATACAAAATCAAACTATTGCATGTTATGATAATAAATAAAGAAAAACACTGATACTATAATTATAATTATAACAATAATAATAACCAAATAAAAAATTTTCTACTTAACTCTTCTGTATCAGGTTTATTTGTGAATTCCTATGCTAAAGCAATCAACAGGTCAAAGTTTTGTCGAATGTTGTGACTTATACTGGATAATAAAAAAAAATTATATATATTAAATCCCAACGGTTAAAATAATATACACATTAAAACATGAACTCTGTTTGGACGTTAATACTGCCCAGCGCCTTTTCTCGCTCCCAAACAGTATCTCCAAAACAAATTCACGCAAAACGGTCAATCAGCGTTCCGTTCTACGAGTTCGTCTTTTGACCCGTTGGACACACCCCTAACGTATACAACAACGTGTCCAGCCGTAATATAATATATATATATATTTATCATTACGTGCTTAAATTGTGCTTCAAAGTATTGACTTCGTTGTGATACTAATACTGCCCAGCGCCTTTTCCCGCTCCCGAACAGTACCACCAAAACAAATTCGTGTCTCTAGGATTAATCAAGGCTCAATACTATGAATTAATCAATTACTTAATTCATTGTACACATCCCTGACCACCTCCCCAACACGTCAAACCTCAATGCATAAGCACACACAAAAGAAAGACAAATTATGTATATATATTCATTAATAAAATAAAAAAAATTACCAACCTCCTTTTATCTCCAGCATAAACCACTACATCAAAAAATTATTAAATACTTTATACAAACAAAACATAAATGATAAAAAAAACTTGAAATACCTCAACTCTTCATAAAGTTGATCAAATTCCTCCATTTCCAAAACTAATTTATTTAATTCCCACAGAGAATAAAAGAAAACATACTCTACAAAGAAAACTACGTAAATAAATCTTATACTTCTGAGCTTCTACATATATGCAAACATAATGCGTCTGTCCTTATATCCAAATTTAAAATAAATCTTTTTATTTTATACAAAACAAAATTAGTACAACTACCAAAATGTTTCACCGTAACGCACAGTGTTGGACCAAAGCGTGTTAAAATAAAACATCCTGGTTCTCCAGTTTTATTTATCTCGCTTAAAATATTTTACTTTATGAAAAATTATAGTCCCTATCAAATATTTCGTATAATTTTTACAAGTACAAGTATAGACACCAATGTTTAATATTTAGAGCGATTTTCACCTGCTCTTTAAGATCTATCTCAATTATCACGGTGCATGCTTTTTTATTGACATTCTTTTGACAAAAACTTTGGTCATGCTCCGAACCGTCTGTCTTTCCACTTCTTAAAATGCGTATCTACATTACTGCCTCTTGCGGTTAAACGATACATCTCTCGCTTGAAAATGTAAACAAATATCTATTTAAAAGTTGACGTGTTTACGTCAATTATTTGACGTGTTTACGTCAATTATAATATACAGAATTTTAAAGACATCTCGACATGTAAATGTAACATATAATTATTACGTTATTTACCATATAAAATTCAAATATTTACTACCATTGATGTGTTACACATCCGTAATTGTTGATAACATCTAGAGAATATACTTCGGGCCTATCCATCGAACGGTCTCGGACATCATATCTTTTTCCGCTGAAGTTACGGAAAACACTTTGTCATGAATACTATTGTACAATGCTTATTCTAATATTGATTTCTTGAATAAAATTTATAATAACATTCTTACATTATTTTACTTAACTTAATTGAGATTTGCTGAAATCTTAACTTAATAAATATTTATATACAAGATGGATAGTTTGATTTTGCTTAGGGCTTTTATAAATTAAATACACTTAAATTTAATCATATTACATCTAAAAGTGATCTGGAGAAAACTTATTTATAATTCAATTCCAGACTCAAGATCACTGCAATATGTAATTATATCCGTGTCACTCAACCTCTTAGCTGTTTTGGCACTGACTGCAGCGCATTTACCATGTCTCTTTACCTCACATACTCAACAAATTACCGATCTTTCTGTCCTCCGAAATTCCACTCGGCAAATATTGCACCTACTGTATGACATATTTTTGTTGTTTCATATGTGTTGACCCACATGACAAATGATTAATATGATTAATCATCCATTGGATTCATCGATGCATTTCACTAATAGTTTACATCATCACAATTTCATGTATGTCTCAATAATAAATAACAATATTTTTATTTTCGACACTGCACTATATGCAGAGCCGATAAAAATACGTCTTCACTCTTTGAATATTAAACTACTACTACTCGAATATTTAGAATTTGAATATTCAAATATTCGAATAATTTCGTTTTGAAATTATTCAGAGTTGAATATTCGAATATTTGAATTATTCGTATTCGAATACCTATTTAATTATGATAACTGAAGATTGAGATGACCTCAAATAAAAAAATAAACGTCTCGAAGATTATTTTCTACAATTGAAGAAATTTCTCTCACAGATCTAATTAGTATGTGCATATTATATTAATATGCACATATACTTATACTCCATTCAGTCTAAGAATAAAGTAGATGGCGCTACAATATGAGCACAGTTTACACACGATGAACTTTGTATTTTGAAAACAAGTAAAACATATGTTTACTGTCAGATGGATAGCAGGGATATACATATCTGATATCATTATATTTTGACATTTACGTACATTTTTATACAAGTTGGTAACTCATTCCTCAAGAAAAAGGAATGCACATGTCGTCCAATTGTACTTTTTTGTGCTTCATCCAATTTATTGTAAGTATGACGATAATTTCTTTTTCTTGGAGGAGAAATTGGAACTCCATATAATTCCATTTCTTTAATAATGCAGTACATTGTATTCCTATTAATACCCACTTCCTCTGCTGTTTGATTGACTGCAGCTGTTTTAGACATATTGTTTTTATCCTTAATGTACACATTATAAGCCATTTGCCTTTGTCCAGATCTTATGTGTTTCCCTTTACGATTTTTTGAAGGACCTGGTAAAAGTGCTTCCGCCATACTATAGAATATTAGCGATTACGAAAACAAAGTTAACGAAATTGATAAAATACCTTAACAAATGAATATTTCACTTGCGAGTTCTAAGAAGAACTATTTTTTAAGAATATTAACAACAAATAACTATGTAAAATACGGAAATCGACAAAATCTTTGAACAAAACTGTCAGTAAACAAATTTTTGACAGAACGAGCTAAATGCGATTATTTTGCCGGTGTAAATGCACACTCGATTTCAACCAATCACAAACGTTTATTTTAAGCCCTATCTTTCCCAATGCTTTATTCTTAGACTGAATGGAGTATAGTTCATGTTGAATTTCACCAATTTTAATCGCAAATCAGCGACATACTACGTGCCTTTCCAATTTTTGCCATTCACGTCAGTGTCCAGACAAGTCACCTATTTATTATATCTTTCATTTGTATGCAATTAAAGCGAACATGCCTACATTTGTAATTAAATCGATCCCATTTCTAAAGCCATGCAGCAGCACCAGTAACCTTCTAAACAGAATCTTCACGGTGACTATTACTTGAAATGGATGTTGTCGGTACATAATTAAATGGGAGTTTTGAAAGGCAGTGTAACGATTTGTAGTGAACCCGAGAGAATGAATTCTAAAAATCTATTCCTCTCACCTTGTACGAGCAGCAAATATGTAAAGTTGTCTTATTGAGAAATTCACACGCTAGAACTGCGTAAAAGGAACATCATGTGATGTATTAACATACCTACATAATATGTATGTATGGTATGTAAAAATCTCTCATACATCTACCTATGTATGTATGTATGTAGATAAATGCATACATATGTAGTGATTAATGTTATGAAATTGGAGACATTAAATGCTTAGAAGGATGAAGTAAATATGATATTACTCTGTTCACCCAACATATAGAGTAATCACGAGCTGTCCACGACCGTAACACGTGCACAGCCCAATTTACAATAGAGTGCTTACATTAACATTGAAATTTATAAAATCTTTTAATTACATGTTCAAATTTTGGAAAACAACAATTTATTAGTTTATATAAAATACTAAACCGATTTAAATTTACAAAAAATGCATGTTTTGTCTTTTTAGATAACTAAAATAAGCAAATCTCAAACATAACCCATATCAACAAAATATTCGTAAATAGGGCAAATTCAATATGGCCGTTCTTGGTAAACAAACAGATTTGTATCATTAAAATTTGACTATAAGTGCTCTTATTAAACAATTATCTTATTAAATTAACTTGCTAAGGTCATTATTTAGTTATCAAAGGCTAAAACATAATTATGTGACCAGAACATTCTGTATTGCAGTATGTTTGAAAGAAGTGTTTCAAGAAAAAAACAGCTGTAATTATTGCCTGCTTTGAAGTTTTCATTGGAAAACCAGATAATAATTTAGTTCAGCAGCAGTACTGTTCTATTTATAAGCACGATAGAAATTTTAATAGCAATAACTCCTCAGGGAAGTATGTGCCACATTAGTGAAGCTCGAGGAGAAATACATCTGAAAAATGAATGGAAAAAGTGATTTTTGCAACAATCTTAACCCGGGATATGTTGTTCTAGGAGAAAGAGCATTTTTAATTAAGGAAGCACAAGGAATTCTGCAAGTGAATTTTAGTTATTCCAGCTTTTACTAAAGGAAGAAGTCGTTAGCACCATAAAATATCTCATTCCAGTATCGTGTTAAAAAAGTGTTATAATATGCAAAAATGAAACAGTGTAGATAAAATTGTGATTGTATTTAATGTTCTAATTAACATATGTAAGTCATAAATGATTTTGTATTTATAATTATTTATGGCACTATATAATCTTAATTTATTCCTGTACGTGGCCATTATTTTAGAATTTAAATAGGCATTTCGTTACAGACAAAACACAAAACTTTAATAATGAGTTAAATTTATTTATTAATATATTTGAAATCTATTTACATTTTCTTAAGTCCTACACTGTTATACATTGTACGCTAAATATTTATAATAAACTTTTATAATCTTACACATAATATTTCTGTATGATTAAACTTATTTTCTTATTACTATTTATTAACTATTGCTTCTATAATAATTAAGTGAAACTATTTTAATAAATAAATCTTGTAAAACAAACCTCTGATTGTTTTGTAAAGGTATTGTAAGTTTAAAGGCAAGTTTAAATAATTAATCCTTAATCTGGCTTTGTTTTTCTTCGTATACTGAGATAATAATGTACCAACATAACTACAATGTTCGGCTGTTATCAGCCATGCATGTAGAGTGAGCCAAAAGTATTGATTCACATTTCACAATAATGCACTACACATCCATTGGTTTTTAATTAACTTCTTATAAATGTTTCACCTAATCAAAAACGTACTTTTCCACATAAAATAAATAAGTTGTTAAGAAATGTAAGCGGTGAGACTCTTGAACACTGTCATTCGGTCCTTAGTGTAACAAATATGTATTTAAACCAAATATACAATAATAACCGTACTAGGCACAGGTGGAATACCATCTATTAAATTGTGTAATTTCAAGAATGAATGGATTCATCTTTGGTGGTTTCACATCTTTTGCATTGTGTTCTTGTAAAATATTAAAAAGACTTGCAGAGCAGATACTTGCAGCTTCGGCTGTGAAGTCAACTGTCTTAGTCAGCTGGGCATATGCATTTGTCATAATCAATATCAGGCATTTTAACAAATAATACAAAAGCAATATAGGTATTTAAAAATGAAGCAAATGTATTAAAGACTTTATTCACATGTGTATATAATATAAATTACAAGTTTAAATAGGGCATAGGTAGTTACTTTATTATGAATTTATAAGATATTTTATACGTGTATAAATAGAGTACATACATAGTAAACATATATAAATAAAATGCATACACAATATACTTTGTTTTTAAAAAATATATAGAAGAGCGAAAGAAACTATGAATGTAAACATATATTTTAAATTTTTCTGTGTTGACAATTAAAATTATTACTGAATGTCACTGTCACATTCACTACTTTCAGAACTTTCCAAATTAATAATGAAACATCTTGTGCATTGTGTTCTCGCAAAATATTAAAAACCTTGCAGAGCAGAATGAGCAGATACCTGCAGCTTCGGCTGTAAAGTCTATAATTCGTGTCTTAGAGTCAGCTGGGCATTCTTGTTGACGTTTGGTAAATATATTCAGTACAGTCTCTTTTTCTAGCACTGTAAAATGTCTCTTTACTCGTTTCTTCAGTTCTGGCTGCATTTTGCACCGTACTGTATAAACAGGTAAAAACAAACTTAAATTCAATACTCCTGGAAAGCTAAAACATAATTAACCTATAAACCATTTGCTTTGTTTACAATTTATAGATCTTACCTTCAATAAACCTTTAATCATTAATAGAGTCTTTAAAAAGACTGAGAATAATAATAATAACAACTTAAACAAATACAAACAGCGCAAATACAAGGAACAATACAATTAATACACAATACTATATAGCAAAGGCAAAAAGCAAAAAGTATACATATATAACCGTAACCTCCGTGATATTAGAGGCCCCGAACAAGGCTTGTGTCACGTGATCTGACGTCACGAATGCCGGCTGACGAGCATTACAGTTTAGATTTGCCGTGGTCGCACATGTCAGTCGCGTGAACTAGATTTCGCAAGTTTTTCTTTCAAAAACTCTCATAAAGAAGTTCAAATAAGTTAAAATGATAAGTTAAAGGTGTAGAATTTCAGATTTACCTGATTTATGTGCAGATAATTTCTAAAATCAGTGAAAAGAGAGTGTTTCTCAATTAGCTTGTCGAGTTTGTGGGTTAGCAATGTATTGTATGTGAAAGTTGTTTTATTACTTATAAATAACTTTCGGATGGTGTCGTTTATAATATGGTTGTGTCGTTTATATAAAATAATTAGTTAATCAAGAACAGTTTGACTAGATACCCATTAAATCGGCGCCGGCTTTGTCAAAAAAGGTTTAAAATCCGTCTTCACTAGAACGACAAAATGTTCCACTAGCTGTCAGATTATTTGATGAAAAAAATATTGAGGCACTGAATCAACCTTATAATGAAGTTAACACTGTTGGTACAGCAGAATTTTTAAGAACTATACTTCATTGGTGGAGAATAGTAAATGTACGTTCACACAAATCAGGATATCATCAACGTGATCCTTTCAGAGACCCAATAAGAGAACCAAGTGACAAAAATATTCAGTTCTTGTTAAAATTTTATGATTTCCTTTGCGCCTGGGAATCTTTAAACGCTGGAATTTTAAAAAATGGACAAACTGGCAAACTAACATCTGATACATTCTTTGCTCTGAAACATACGACAAAAGCGTCAATTAATTTAGTCCAGTATTTGTTTGAATGCTTTCAAATTAAATACGTTTTGTTAGGAAAGTTCCAAACCGGCAAATTAGAGGGACGTTTTGGCAAATAAAGGCAAATGAGCGGGTCACACTTTCATGTTTCAGTAACACAAATTCTAGAGTCAGAAAAAAAACTGAAAGTTTTAAGTCTTCTTAAGTTAAAGACCGTCAAGTTTGGAACATTTTCATTGAAAGATTTTTCACTAGATGACACAGATGAAAATGATTGCTATTATCTGAAAACGTCTCTTCTTCTTCAGATATATTAAATAATTCATTTGACATTGCAGTGAATGCTTCTGTATTATCATCTTTGTTCTATATTGCCGGATATTGTGCACATTCACTAATTAAGTTTGTTAATGGTTGTGACAATTGTTTAACATCCATTATTACCAATTCAGATTTTGTTATAAATTTTACCAACTGTGGTGAAAATGACTCTGCAGATATTCGCAAATATTTGAAAAATTTAACAAGACGTGCTCTAAGACAACTCTATTCAGGCGTATCAGATATATAATGAGCTTATTTCAGATAAATATGAAACTGAATTTCTAAAGACTGGTAAACAAAGGATTATTTTACGGGAATTGACAATGTTAAAATTGGAAAAATATGTAGAAGAAATCAATGAGAAATGTATTTTATGCAGCAAAACGTTGAAGTCGATATTGTTAAAAAATAGTCATGTTCTTGCCAATATATTTCTTAATAACTATTCAAAAATAATCAACGACAAAATTAACATCCAAAACATGGATCTATCAAAGAGAAAACTGATTAAATTTAATGGTTAAGTAGTTATAAAAAACACATTAACGCATGGAGATAGGGCTGTTGGCGAGGCCTCCATAAGAGCCAACGCGTCTATTATGGGTATCTCAACGGTGACGTGAAAACCCTGTTCATTGTTTTTTATCATAATAAGTTCTTTTCTTGAAATAATATTCAGTTTTACTCACAAATGTAGAATTGTCTCTATGTTGGGTATTTTACTTTTCGCAATTGTCAGCCGACTTTCGTGACGTCACGATTGCTTGTTCGCGGCCTGTACTTTCTCGTAGGTTACGATATAACATATATTTCAAAATAACAGACAATGTTAGCAAAATCACTATATGCTCACTTGTTCTACAATACGTATTTTCATCCTTCTCTAAAATTGTGATTTTGCTGCGTGGTATAGTCACATTCATGTGACAAAATCACAGAAAGCAGATGATTTACATCGTGTGTTTTAGGATTTCTATGTAGCTCTCAGAGCCAATAGAAAGGCAGTATTAAAAATCACGCATTTATCACGCGTTTTTTGCTACTCTATTGGTTCGGTGAATATACACAATTTATTCAAAAATATGACATGTTTCACTACGATGTAGCTTCTTCAGATATTACATTACTACTAAATGCATATGCTACAAATTTCAGTTTTCAACCCTTATTCATACCTAATTATTATAATCTCCTAATGACTATACAGGGTGGTGCAATAGTGTGTCGGCGGAGCTTAGTATGAAAACTAATAACGCTTTTGCAATTAGACTTTACGTACGTATGTAGTATGCGACTGTGTATTTTCTAATTTTATTTACAAATATACAGGGTGTTCCAAATTTTCGCAACCACCTTCAATTTTTTTATTTTAAATACATTGCTATACTTTCGAGATATTATAATGATAGCAATTCATTTTTTGCAATGATATATGGATATGTGCACTTCAGAATGTTAGTTTTGATTTTATTGACAATTTTGTTAAAATCTTGACAGTTGCAGTATATAACATTTTAAGCTGTAGCCTGAAAATGGGTAGAATGCCTCACGTAACATTTGTGTTTCTAATTTATGGACTAACACGTTATTTGTTTTGAGGTTGAACAAAGTGAATAAATATACAAGGTGGTAAATATGTCCTGTCTAAGTTATCGATCTTTAGGGGTTATTTTCTCATTTTTTTTAAATCTAACCTATAATATTTTTATAAGTCAGCATATTCTTTGTCAAATTGCCTTAAAATGGTACCAATACCAAGTACATATTTCTAGTATTTTCAAAGGTATAACCTTTTAATGGGATTTAGCCACGTTTATAACATACAATATGTGGGGCAAATGTGCAAAGTATTATGTAAATTGTCAATTCAATACAACCAAATAGATACCACGCTTGAGCATGTGTTTAAATTGACATCTTAACTAAATTTTATATGTATTATAATGATCTAAATTTTCAATATTTATAAGTATAAAATCAAAATTAACTTCTCAAGAAAATTAATTTATGCTATACAAATAGAAGTTCATTTGTATATAAAATAGAAGAATTTTATTAGAATAATAATAAAATGTATAAAATGTTAGATAGAAACTAAATTGATTGTAATCTCACTCTTAATGAAATATTTTAAAAAAGTCACAATATTAGTAATATTGTCAAGACATAAGATAGGCAACTTAAATTACTATACAAAAAAATATCATTATCATGAAAAATCAAATACGTATATGGAAACTAAGGAAAAAATATCCTGGTTACAAAATAAGCAAGGAGATGATTTGTGAATTTTGACACGAAAGGTAAAGAATTATGTAATGAAACGAGATTTTTGGAGTAATGAAGAATCTGTATAGAAAATTTGGTATAAAAGTAATAAATACCTGATTTTAATAAGTTAATTATCATCAGCGACATGTTTGATAAGTCGTAAACTTGTGGAACTCATATCTTGGACCAAAGTGATTACTGCACCGGAATTACCTTGATGTTGCTTAAAAAAATAAATAGATTTGGATTTATAAACTGAAAAATACATATAGGAAACGTTTTATCGAAATAGAAGAAGCCCATAACGTGTATACAAATACGAGAAAACCTAATGGATGAATTTAAAGAATAGACGTATTTTATGAAGAGAACCAGTCCCAGACAGAAATAGAAAAACCGTTAAGGGGATATTAAAGCGGTCTAGAAAGCAAGATATCGAATTTTTCATTTTTTTAACTATTGTTCAAGATAGAAATGTGAAATTTTCTATACAACTCCAATATAGACATGAGTACACGGAAAGGTTGTCAGATTATGTAATTTTTTGTCACTAGCATCTATTTTTTTTATTCCAAATTAGAGTAAAATGTACGTGTGTTTCTCGGTCAAAATCTGAAATAATTAAATGAAATTGATCAAAACGTATGTAATTCCCGTGTAGACCAATGTTTTCTTGTGAGATATAGCTTTTTGAATTGCGGAAAAAAGTTTAATTTGAGTAATTAAATTAAGAAATTCCGGAATGGTGTGGTACTGAATTATTTGTATTTTAGCAGCGCCTTCAGCTGTATTTTTTCTCTGTATGCGGGTGACGGAAAATAACACATTCATTTCAAATATATGAGAATGAGATGGCTTGCATTTGGGTCCTCCTACGGGCCAACACCTCCAAAAGCAATTAGAGTCAATTCTCAAATACAAATCGACTTTAATATCCCCTTAAGTAAAATTATAAACATTTAAAAGAAAATTCTTTCATACTAATTAATATCAAACATTGAAGTACCTTTATAAGATAAAGAGAATGATAGAATTCATAGTTAATATACTGTAAAAATGTTTCTATCTTATATAAACATCATCTGAATAGTCATATTTCTATTATTGTTTTAATAATTTTCATTAAGACTCAAAATTTAATATTAAAATTGAATGTATTGTTATGTGATTAACAGATTTTTCCATCATTACTTAACTTGTGTAGTCCAACAAAAACACATTATTAAAATATTATTATGAAATAAATATTAAAATAACTTTTACAAAAGAATTCAATCCTGAGATTATTATTTATTTTCCATACTCGATTATAATTTTTACCGACTGAGCTGAGCTAGAAAGACTATAATAGTATATACCGTAGTAGACATATTTCAATTTCTGATACGAAAGTAGAAAGAGGAAAAGAGCGCGACGAAATAAACTAAAGATAAACATAAGCGAGGCTGCCAAGATAGTACACTCGACAAATGTTTCCTATGAAATGTAAGGCGTAAGGGTCCCCCGACACTGCGTTGCTTTCCCACCACTGTTAGCAAGCAGGCATCGCTGCATATTATAAGGTTATCTTCTGCATGGGATAGAAGTATAAACCGAAATTAAAATTTGACGACTACGGTATATGTATATACTTGACAAATATAACATTAGAGTACCAAATATTTCATATTAATATCTTTATTTTTAAGCACATAGTTTTATTTCTGTTTTTTTCATGTATTAAATGGAATACAAAGAATCAATGACCAATCACAATATAAAAGAATAAATCTTAAAAACAGTTATTTTTAATGATTAGACACAGTTAAATCAGTATCATTCAACAATGTATGAATTACGTCTCTAATTACTATGATCCAGTGCATTTTATACAAAACCAATCAAATAAGCAATCCTCTCAAAACGATAATTTCGAATTCTAACATTGGCTTACCGAACATTTCAGCGCCACTCATAGCACCGGTAGATGTATGATTTCGATTCAATGCCAGCGCTCTTCACTGTTCAATACGTCAATTCTAATAAATCAAGTTTGTAATATCCTCTAGCGGTATCCGTTTTAACGTCGAATGCTGATGATTCCGTAAACTACCCCGCGCCTCCACCAAATAATGCATACAGTTATGGATGGCGATTACCAACGTACACCGTGAACACGCCAACCCTCACCTCGTTCGCCTAACTCGATCCCGCTGCTTTTCATCGATTTCGTATCAACGGCGGTGTGTTCTGTACGCCGTACGCGTTGCATAAATAAATGATGATTGCCCCGGCTCTGGCGCAAAAGTCGTAACCATTATCGTTATTTCACCGTATGTATCTGTGAACGTATGGGTTTGGTATTCTGATCATATTTAGATTAATAGGGTATCTCTTTTTTTTCGGTGAGGAGTCGAAATATAGGGCAATTTGAACGTGGTTATACGGGAACTAAACGATTCTGGGTGAGATAAATTAAGGATTTTCTTACGTACTCCGATACTTTTTGTTGCTTCAGAAATAAACATGAAAATTTGAAAAGCGCAGTTGTTTTAAAGAATAAATATTTTGTTTGGATTTAACAATAATATTATGGAATTAAAAACTATAAGTGTGTTTCAGCAACTAATGTTGCAACAATGTGATGATATACTTCTTCCTCTTACTATAGGCCTTAGGCCTAGTTTTCGTTTCTGACCGCAGCGGCAGCTTCTATACTATATTAATTAAAACCACAAAACTGACAAAATTATATCAAAAAGAGACAATAGCTCAGTAATAGCCACTTTTAAAGTATTAACGTCTTACATGTTTTTGATGTGAAATTTAATAAGAAATTCAAAAATGAAATAATATACAGGCTGTTCCGTTTAAAAAAAAATGATTTTTTTGCAAAAACTAACAAAGGCATATCAAAAAACGACAGCGCTCAGTAATAGTCACTTTTAAACGAGGGGGAAACCGCTGAGGGATTATGGTGTACACCCCGTAGGAATTCCAGGAATTATTTGGGATTATTGGAATTATGTGGAATTATTTGGGATTATATCGGATTACATGGGATTATTTGGAATTATATCGGATTACATGGAATTATTTGGAATTATGTGGGATTATGCGGGGTTACTTGGTAGAATTATGACGGATTTCACGGTCATCAGAAAGAATGTTTTTGTATGTATAATCAAAAATACTTTATGTAATCGAATCATCCCTTCAAATTAAACGTCAAGTCCATAGTTCAATCACAGTAGTAAAAATCAAATTGAATTTTAACAGAAAATGCCTTTGCTAGTTTTTCACTTCCACGAATGACACCTTACGACTCATTACTTGATCATACGATATTGTGCGGGAAATTGCTGATCGTACACTAATTTGAACAGGTTTGAACCGAGATTTGAACGTATGCGCGTTCCACTCGGCATTTTATCTATACAAGTCAGTGTAATGCGGTGTGACGTGATATTCTAGGATTATGCTGTTTATTTTTGCTGCCACTGAATTATTGCACAGTTAATCTTGAAGTTAATTTTTACAGCTGAAATCAAGGTATGATTCTCACTTGAAATCTATTACCAAGTCTTACCAAGAGAGTAATTGTAATTTGTAAGCGCCTGTTCTTTTCTTTAGGTGCAAGTTTCACAAGCAGGGGCTGAGTGCTTCACCGAAGTTGAAAACAAGTTAAATATTTCCGTGCCTGTCGGCATAAAAAATCTTTTAAGGATCAATGGATTTACTAACGCACAATTACTTGCTCAAATCACAGATGATCTTGTAGATGGAGAAATTTATGGTCGAGACAGTGCCAACATTAATTCCCAAGGAGGAATACGAATCGTACTTTGGAATATTGTCGAAAAAACCAGAAAATTTCAAACTTATACAAGGTCACAGAAAATATATACCATAATTTCCGGCCATTTCAAAAGAAACGTTCTACAACAATCTAAAACGCAAGATAAATCCTTTGCAACAAATTGGTGCACTGGAACTTTAGGTACGCGAAGATGTCGGCCGAGACCTCAGTTAATCTATAGTATAGTATATATATATACAGTAGAACCCAGATTATACGAACATTATTCTTATATGTTAATCGTACTCCATATTATCCGACCACTGATTCTTAATGTTATATGAAGTTTTTAACAAAATCGGTGTCAATATTGTCGAAGGTAATTTTTTTTTTCAATTAGTGTGCTATTCATTTCGTTATTACTCCATTTTCGTCTAGTGCATCGAGAGTATTACACATTCATAAGTTAGTTACGTGGTACTCTTTTAAAACAAAAATTTCTGAAATCTTTTTCGAAACCAAATATGTAATACGAAATGAGTTATATTGCGTTATGAGATGCTATTGTAAAAATTACTATAAAATTCAAAAATATGCGCAACAGTCAGGCCATTCTAAGAAATGGGTTTTTGGAAATATTTACAAGCATTTATCTGGATACATAAGTTCTTATTCTGCACCTTATTCCGTATTTAAGACCACCGACACACTAAAATCAACGTTAAGTCCATCTTTGACATGTGATCCAAAGAAAAAAAAGTGAGACTAAAGATATTAAGGGTTTTTTTTAACATCCTAGCAATATTAAAAGTTCTATTGCTAGCTCGATTGCTAGTGATAATTCTTTTGAAGAAACGAAACCCGATAAACCAGAAGTCTCATGCTAGAAATGGAAATCACCTAAATATCAAAGAAGCGAAAGAAGAAAAAGAGCGCGTAAAAGAAGTACTTCTTGTCAGCTGACCCAGACGCTTATAACATCTTATTCTGAATTTTTGGATAAAATAGTTGACATGACAAATGATATTGTCAAAAGATACAACGATGTCGGGACGGAATTAAATCTTGCTGTGGAAAAAGTAGCCACGACACAACTAGACAACGCCGGTGACCATTTCACTAACTGCAGAGGTAAATTATTGAAAATGCTGCTAGACCTTTCGGTTGCGAATTCGAGAGCAAATCGAGGAGGAAATCGAAATACCTATGATCATACTATAAAATAATTTGCTCTGTATTTGTATTATATAAGGCGGTAGACTCTTATACGAAACGTTGCAGCAAAACTTAAAAAATATTTTTCCAGCAATTTCCTCATTAAATAAATATATTCTTGAAAACTCCACTAAAACTGAAGAAGGAATTTTCGATTATGATAAACTGAGTCAATTTTTGGATGACAGACAACTATCTAAAGTTGTATGGATTTGCGAAGATGGAACTCGTGTAAATGGAAAAATTGAGTATAAGTCAAGAACCAATAAAATTATAGGAGTCACGTTGCCATTGGTTAATGGGTTTCCTAAAACAGATGAGTTTCTAGCCACGTAGCCAAAAGCAATGAAAAAAACTTTCTTATGGGAAATTAAAGCAAATTGTGCTTGCGTGATTATGGCGCAACCTTTATCACCAGTAGCACCAGCCTACTGCCTTGCATCTTATGGTACTGACAATAGGTTTACTGCTAATGATGTTGTGCAGCGATGACAGGAAATTAGAGTAAATGCCGAAAAGTGGGGAATTGCTGTCCTAGGCTTTTCTTCCGATGGCGATACACGTCTCCTAAAAGCTATGCGGCAATGCGCAATACTTTCCCCAGTAAAAAAAAGCTGCGAGTGGCAATGGTATCAGTCAGGGTATAAATTAAACGACTGCTCTCAACTTCTTATGTTCAGGACACGATTCATATCGCAACAAAATTACGTACAAGATTCCTGAACAATAAAATCGAATTGCGAATGGGTGACTATATTGTACGTCCTGGCCACTTGCAACAGTTGATTTCGACGGTTTCTAAGGAAAAACATTTCCTTACAAAAACTGACCTGTAACCAGAAGATAAAATGAATTTTCTTGCCGCAGAAAAAGTGTGCTCACCAGAAGTAATTCGTCTATTAGAAGGCATACCTGAAAGTGAAGCTACAAGTACCTATCTAAACCTTATGCATTTAGTCCTTTCATCATATTTGGATCCAAAAAATTTGTATTAAACGCCGTCTTTACAACATTTGGTATGTTGTGTTTTTCTTAAGAATTCAGCGAAAATTGTTAATAAGTCATCCCAATTTTAAACTTGCAAATAATTTTATTACATCAAATTGTTATACATGTGCAGAGTTAAATGCTCACGCGCTTGTAATCATCATCTGTAACTTACACGATAATCCTTAATTATCGAATGAGATGTTTCTTCTTTACCTATTCAGTAGTCAACTATGTGAACAAATATTCAGAACTACGAGATCAATGACTTCTACCTTATCAACCCTATGTTGACTTCTAGACAATACAAAGGGTAGTACAGATCGACTGCGTCGATTTATAAACGTAAATAACAGTAAAGCAGCAGAAATGATATTGGTGTCATTTTCGCAATCATATAAAGGCAAGTCGCGACGAAAAACAATGTTTAAATCAAGATGTAATTCAAAAAGCAAGAAATGTTTGGAATATATTACTGGAGAGAGCTTGAAAGAAAGTGGGGACGATGATCGGAATGATTTCAGTGTATCATATACTGATACTTCAGATGCGGAGACATCTTCTGATGTGGAGAAAATCACATGACCCAGTGGTCATTAAGTGTAATTGAGTGTAATAAATTTTACGCTGTTTTTTATGATGAACGGTGGTATATAGGCCAAATTATTGAAATTATCAATGATACAATTTTTAAAATTAATTTTTTACACGGGGAAGGAAGCAAGATAAAATGTTTACCTGGCCAAAAATTAAACAAGACGTTACTACGGTTGATCGCAAATATATTTTTTACGGCCCTGTTAAATTTGCCACCGAAATGGAACCTTTTCATTTAGATGAAATCGCATACGCCGAGATTTCTAAGAAATATTATAACATTAAATCTGAGATTAAATTCTGTGTTAAAGACTAATTATTATTATTTAATTAAATTTATTTTCTTTTTCACGAATATTTAAGTTTATGAATTTTACTTTTGCTGTGTTTATATGTTTTCCTTAAGCAGTGTATAAACAAAACAATTCCTTTTCGTAAGGCTGGTGTTATGTATATTCAACCTTCGATTCAACCTTAATTTACCTATAAAACGTGCACAAAATCCGCAGAATTCGTGGAACATATAAAGAAATAATTAGGGATTATTTGGGATTATTGGGATTACAAGGGATTAATTGGAATTATTTGGAATTATTTGGAATTATTTGAAATTATTTGGAATTATTAGGAATTATTTGGAATTATTTGGAATTGTGTGGAATTATATTGGATTATGTGGGATTATTTACATATGGTGGGATTATGGTGTACACTTTTGGGTCAGCGGTTTCCCCCTCGCTTTTAAAGTATTAACGTCTTACACGTTTCTGATATGAAATTTAATATACAATTAAAAAATGAGCTGATATATAGTTTGTTCCATTTAAAAAAATTGACTTTCATGCAAAAACGTGTCATGTAACTTTAATCCAGTTTCCTGCATATGCAGTTAGTAACTGTAAAAAAATAAAACATGCTTCTCTTAGGACCTGTTATTGTAAACAATACTGCCAAAAATTGTGTCCATCTAATACGTCGTTTACGAGAAATATAATTTTATACAAACATTGAATTTTTCAGATAAATGGGAATAAGTCGAAAACTTTAGATTTTAGGGCTATACTATCTTATTACTTTTTGACTAAAAATTATACGGGGAATACAAAAATGCAATAATATATAGGAGTGTTCCATTTAAAAAACTATAACTATGGTTAGTCACCAAGTTATGGAACACTCTGTATAATACAAAATAGTTTTAAAATGTGCTGCTAATGAACAGCTATCACAAGGAAAAAACCGCTTCGAAATATCTTTACTCATAAAGGCATAATCGGCCTTACCCGCTTAGATGACTCACCCTGTATATTCAGTAGGACTGTGAATTATGTATCAATAAATATCCAAGTAAATAAATAAATGATAAATAATTAAATGAATGAATAAATAAATAAATAAATAAACTAGATCAATTAAACCAGATTACATTTCTGTATTAACGTTTTTTGTCATTTCATTCTTCGATTACAAATTCATTTCTATATTATACAATAACTTTGTTGGTTTTAATTCAAAATGATTAATATAATTTTTAAATTTCTGTCGTCGACATTTTAAATTCGTTTATTTTACTTCCCAAAATATCAAGTATCTATTAGCATACAGAAACTATGGTTGGTTGATATTTTAAGACTATCCTTTATCACAACTTTACTGCCTAGCACATAATGCAAATTTTCTGATTTCCTTTCTAATGAAATAGACACATTTTAAAATTGTCTTTTTTTTTTTACGTACAACCACTTAAATGTAATAATTCTTTGTTTGGCAAAAACGGGTGATAATTAAGGAAATAAAAAACTTCATCGTCTTTGTAACGTTTTGGCATTTAATTCCATGTCTTCTTCTGACAACCTACAATTTGCATTGCCATTGTATAATAACAATGCATACATTGCTGACGTTTTAATTAAGATGATATCTATGTTATCGAAACTTTTTGATTTTTTATTTTGTTGATTTCATTTTACAGCTGCTAAATCACGACAAGGATTCGTTTTATATACACAAACAAATAAATAAATATTAAATTACGAGTTTTTTTTTCTTTTAGATTAATAGGCCCTCTTTTTGCCGATGGTATGACAGCACCTCGTATTAGTGTTTCCGGAAATGACTTACCATTATCCAGAATCGTCTCGAGGACAATGCACCCTGACGAAGGATTTCATGATCACGCTGGAACCGTTATGATTATCGCTTGGGGTCAGTTTATGGATCACGATTTCACGTTAACAGGAACTCCTTTAGGTTAGTAGTAAATACAAGATGTGTTTAGGAAATTCGAGCGACATTAGTAGAGGAAACCGAATTAAAAGAGCGAAAATTCAATATTCATTTTGTTAAAGTGAAATATTATGCGTTTTTATTTTTTGTCAATGTGGTTCTAAATATAAGTAATAATTGTTCCTTGAAGATTCAGTTGTAATGAATTGATTCAAAGCAGAAGAAGGAGCAATTTCTGATAAAAGGTTTTTTGAAGGACATCTTTCTTATATACTAAACTATGAATCGTATTACGGTCTCCAATACAATAATGAAACTCAAAATATACAGAATCTGGAATAAAATAGAAAGAAGAGCAAGCAACCATTTCCTACGCGAAATTCTTGATCCTCTCAATTTCTCAAGATTATTGTGAGAAGTAACAAAACTTGTTATAGATTCCCGAAAGGACATATAGGCAGCAAAGTATGCACCTGACACCATTGGATTTTATATATGCTAGTACTCCAGATATATAAACATATAGACTTTTTAGAGATTGTCTTCACTGAAATGTGTATGATGCTCCAAAATATGTATTGCACACAAGGATAAATTTGCGAGGATATGCTCAAGATTACACCAGATCTGGGACATCGTGTGATGAGTAGATAATATCCGATTTCATTTGGGATTCATCTTATAGATATCTCAGTATTAGTTTAGAAATGACAATATATTATAATTCTGAAAAAATCAATATCTACAATTACTTAAATTATATATAAGTATATAATGCACTTTTTTTAACAGATGCAATAAACAGAAATGATCCAGAGGAATGCTGCCACAGACCAGCCCATTTAAAGCACCCTTATTGCAATGAAATTTATATACCAGAGGACGATTATTTCTATAGACTCTTCCACGTCCGTTGCATGGACTTCGTAAGAGCTTTTCCAGCTGTCAGACCTGGCTGTAGATTGGGTATGAATCATTTCTTTTTTCGTGAAGACCTTCTTTTGCATGTTGGTAATCTTTCTGATTTAGGTTCACGAACACCTTTCAATACTTTAACTGGAGTTCTGGATGCTAATACAGTTTATGGTGTTACGGAAAAGTTCGCAAGGTAATTTTTTGTTTCATTTAATTCCTACTGTTCAAATAATATCGTTCTGTTTGGGCATTCAAGAAAATTGAGAAGTGGATATGGTGGCTTGCTGAGGATGAATCCAGTTTTCAGCGATTATGGTTTGAAGGATTTACTGCCCTTAAAATTAGATATTCCAGATGAAGGTTGCACCAGACCAAACAGTTCCATGTATTGTTTTGAAGCAGGTATGAATTATTTCATTAATATTAATCAATAGTTTTAAGGCAATGTACCTATTAACGGATTGAAGCAACGGTTTGATTAGTAAAGCTTCTTTCATTTCCCCCCTTCTTTACATTATATTTCTTAATATATCCTTGGTTTGTTTTTTGGATATGAAAGTTGTTCTTTTTCACCCACTTTTTCCTCCACTTACTTTAATCTGTATGGTCTGCTTTTTGTTATATTTATATTCATTGTCCATTCTTTCATCTTTTTATTTACCTCTCCTAAACTCTCTCTATACTGTTACTATTTTTTTCTGCTTTTCTGAATTTGATATCCGCATTTCGATCCAACAACTTCTGATCATGGTTGTAAAATTACCCTATTTTCCTGTATGTTTTTCGATATTCTACATTCCTTTTTATTTTATTGTGATTTTTTAAATGTTCTTCATGCTTTTCATTTCATTTCCGTATTCCAAATTTTCTTTCAACGTTTCGTTCCACATACTTTTGTCGCCTTTTCTTTTATTACATCTTCAAATGTATTCCATCTCTCTACCAGCATCCATGTTTCTTTTCTCTCTTCATATACTTTTAATGTTTTATCCCTTTTTCTTTTTTGTATTACCTCTGTCGTGTATAATATATTTTAAAGAATAAAAAATCACTTATATGATTATAAAAATTTCGTAATACTGTCACATATAAGAGGCATAGTGTTGTCCAGAATTACTGTGTTCTAGTAACAAATAAGGACGCCTTAAGCCATGTAGGTATATGTAGATATATAAATTATTCATTTTATCGTGATCACTATTATCTATTTACAGTAATTCCGTATCTAACAGTTTGTATGTGGTAATAGATTGTGTCTATGTTTTTTTTATTTATTATAAAATTTGTTAAAAATATTAGAAATTAAAAAATCAATCCAAAGAAAAGAGAACCTAATACACACATAGACTTTACAAGCACATACACTAACTATAGACATTTGTACAGAAAGGAAATAAACACAACGGCATATAAAACCCGAACATTCGCCTTTTAGATAAGCTTCGAGAATGGTATGAACGTTGATTGACGGAATACATAAAGATGCGCAACTACATAGCATTGAGAGTAGCCAAAACTGGGTCCGAGATCTATAGCGATGCATCAGTCGTTTGGGTCCGAGATTTGAAACAGCCCGAGACAGCGATGATGTTTCTCGGCAAGGGGTTTGCGGGACGACTTAACGGAAAGATACGCAATTTTACTATAGCGTTGCGCATCTTTATATATTCCTTCAATCAACGGTATGAAGATACAGTAATATATGTCGCAAAGACTCAGTAAAATTAGTGGAACTTATTTCAAGTGTTTTATTTGTAACATTTTCCACCAAAAATCAATCGTCTGTTAACTCAATTAAAGAAATGTACAGTTTGTCCGCGGATAGACTGAACAATAGAGAACATTTTTTTACTTGGGCTTCTACGCAAAAATGTCATTCTTTATAAAAATTATGCCTGTCTCAAAACCAGGAATTCTGAAACAATAATCTAAATATTATTTCTGGCGGCTGAGAAAATTACAAAAACACACTCGAATTAATGGAGTTTTTTTTTTATTTTATCTAACGTGATACCCTCCAACCTCTACACACTTTTCAGCGTTACGTACAAATTCTTGATAAACATTGTGGATCACATCTTCAGTGACAGACTTGACCGCCTCCGTAATTTTTTGTTTTAAAATGTTGATATTTTTATTTAAATTAGTATTATAAGCATGCTGTTTAACATATCCCCATAAAAAGAAGTCCAATGGGCTTAAATCAAGGGGAACGAGTCGGCCAATTAACAGATCCATAACGACCTGTTTCCAAAATGTTCTTGCAGATAATTTCTAACCAGCACTGTGAGTGAGAAGGGCGGCACCCATGTTGTTGAAAAAATACAATTTCCAAGTTAGGTTCATCTCTTATTGTAGGCATTAAAAAATTTTGAAAAAAATACGGACCGATGATTTTTCCATACACACACCACACCTTAACCTTTTTGTAATACTGACTTCTAGTTGTAATTTTGAAATTATGATTTTCTCTCTACCAAAATCTACAGTTTTGCTTTGCAACTATCCCATTGGTTGTAAATGTCGATTCGTCCGAAAAAATAATGTTTTTGCAAAAATTACGATTTACAAAATGATTTTCTCCTACCCATAAGCAAAAATCTAAACCAGGGGTGTCCAACCTTTTTGTTTCCCTGGGCCACATTGGAAAAGAGCATGGTGTTTTGGGCCACAAGTATGTTACCATAGCTGACGAGCAAAAAAAAACTTAAAATATATAGTTTTCATATTTAAGTCATTTAAAATTTATTAGTTTATAAGCCCGCATATTTTTTCTCATTTTTAGGAATATGTTTGGTCAACGTGCTGAAATGCAAAAAGTTGTTTGCATTTAATTGGGCCTGCCATAATTTTAGTTTTACTTGGAAAGCGTTTATTGTTTCAAACATCGTACTGATAAGTTGGTTTTTGCCTTGAAGGCGCGTGTTGAAGTCATTTAAATGAGCAGTCAAATCTACCAAAAATGCTAAATCTGTAAGCTACTCGGCATCGTTAAGTTCTGGCACAGATTTAGCTTTCAATATCATAAAAGATTTGATTTCTTTAAGTACGTCATAAAATCTTTTTAGCATTTGTCCTCGACTGAGCCACCTTACTTCTGTAAAGTATGCGATATCGCCATACTCAGCATCAACATTTTTGAGAAATTTCTTGAATCGGCGATGATTCAATCCCCGGGCTCTTATAAAATTTACAGTCTTGACGTCGATTTGCATAACATGACCCATTTTTAAAGCTTTTCCCCATAAATTTTCTTGGTGTATTATAAAATGGTACTTCATCAAACGACAGTTATCGACAGCAATGGCATTGTCTTCTATTAATTTTACAAGCCCCTCTTTTTTACCGATTATACCTGGGGCGCCATCCGTAACTACCCCAGATTTATTCGAAAGAGACATAGAAAACCGCGTTAATGTTTTTTTCCTGCCTCATATAAATCTATTGATTTTGTCGTGTCTTTAAATGGAACTAAAGAAGCCATTTCTTCAGTTACACTATATTCGTCATTAATACCTCTAATAAAAATGGCAAATTCAGCTGTATCAGTAGCATCAGTACTTTCATCCATGGCCAAAGAATAAAATTTAAAACCACAAGCTCTAATTTTCAAATCCAGTTCTATAGATTTCCCAATATCGTCAATTCTCCTGGCAATAGTTTGATGAGACAAACTGATTTTAGAAATATCACCTTTCTTGTATGGACAAATTATATCTGCCACGCTTTTCATGCATTCCTTATTAAATTCGCCATCAGAAAATGATTTCGATTTTTTGGCGATTAAATTTGCGACTACATAACTAGCCTTCACAAATGATTCTGTTTGAGTTGTAACGTTGCTAAAAAACTTTTGTTGAGATGTAAGACCTTTAGCTTCAGTAACTTGACTTGGGCCGCGGGTTGGACAGCCCTGGTCTAAACGCAATGCATCATCGCCATCTCTCAATTCATGTACTATCATGTGCAATGAAAAGTAAACGACTGATAAGTTATAGTGTAAGTCGGGCCGGAAGAGAATATCATTCATAAATGCGACGTCCTTTTAAATTAAATAAATGGGACAGTTTTTGTTCCATATGGAAATATTTACATAAAGTGCAATGAATGTTTATTTAACTTGCACAGTTTGTTGTTATTTGTTGGTATGAATGTTTGCTACACATGTGTGAGATGAATGATATTTTTATATCAAATTCGGGGAAGCTTGGACGTTTATTCTTTCTTTTCCCACTTTAGGGAGGTGTAATAAAATAAGAGTTGGATTTCTCACTGATAATTCAGATGAGGTGATGAGCAAATTTTATAATTTAGTTATATTTTGTCCAAGCCTATAAACAGTAGTTTAAGTAAAATTATTTCGAAAGCTGCTTTTTGTTAAAAACTTAAAAAATGCCTAGAAGACATTTAACAGAGGCTGAAAAAATGAAAGCTTTGAGAATATTAAAGGATGGTTGGTCACTGCAAAGTGTGGCTGATTTTTTAAATGTGAGAAAATGTTGTATTTTTAAAATTAAAAGAAAATGGCTAACTGAAGGAATAGTCAAAAGGGCTAATCGATAAGGGGCATCTAAAATATCAACGGCACAACAAGACCAAACTTTAGTTCATTATGTAAGAAATTTTCCTTTTCATTCTATGGTGAAAGCTTTAAGAGAAACAAATCATCCTGGTTTTTTTTTGGACTGGTCAACGTCGCATTCACGAACACGGATTGAAAAATTATAGCGCATTGCGAAAAGTTGCGCTAACAGAAACGCATAGACTTTGCGCGAGAATATTTAAGACGAAGTGATAAATTTTGGCATGGTATTTTCAGACGAGAAATTGTTTCAATCTTATCACAATGGTCGCATTCGGGTATTTAGGCCAAGAAACTCCCGATATGAAAATAATTATATTTGTCCTAGTAGTCAGAGTGACCACTTTTCGGTTAATATTTGGGGGTAGATAAGCTTTCATGGAGCAGGTGTATGTTGGGACATAGATGGTAGATTATATGGTCTTCATTACAGGAAAATTTTATAGAACGTAATGTTACCATCTGTTTCTTTGCAATTTCCTGATGGTTTCATTTTCCAACGAGTTTAATTTTGTTCAATAATATCAACAATAATAATATTTAGGTAGTCAGAGTCGTGATATATGACAGCTGCTTAATTACTGCCTTTATTTAAGGATAATGCCCCTATACACACTTCAGTAGTGCTAAGATAGTTGTTACAAGAAAATAATATAAATACTCTGCTGTGGCCCGCAAAAAGCGCCGATCTGAATCCAATAGAGAACGTATGGGGATTATTGGTAGAAAGGATTTATAATAGAAATTTCCAACCAAATAATAGGATAGAACTTCTGGAAGTTATTCAAAACGAATGGGATAATTTGGCTGTAGAGGAAATAAAAAACACTGCAAGATCTATGCCGAAACGGTTACACGCTGTGATAATCAATCAAGGTGGATGGGCAAAGTACTAACTTGTTATAACTACATATAACTAATTTTATAGATTATACTGGGGTGTCTCTAAAAGATGCGGAAAAAACGCTACCACACATTTCTGAGGGCAAAATATGACGATCTAACCCAACTTATCTCAGTCCAAAAGTGGATGCTTTCGGAAATACAGAGTGTCAAAAGTTCAATTTGGTTTTAGTTTTTTATAAATAATTTCTGTAATAATTGGTATATTGTCACAATATTTGGGTAGGGGGGGTTTCGTGGGGTAAAAATTTTAAATCTGCTCTCATTTTCATTGCAAAATGTAGAGGGCGCCACCTGCGGCATATTGTATCCATTTAAAACGTAATAACTTTTTTGAGACACACTGTATTTAACTTTTAAATAAAAATTCTTATTCTCCAATGTTTTTTACCTAGAAAAGGTATACCTGGTAGGAGTTGATTGGAGCAGCCGTTTATGAGTAATCTGGATATAAAAAATTCATTCCGTATATGGACACATATGCTTCTGTAATTTGGGTGTTATTCTTGTGGCAATTCAATGCAATGGTGCATCCACTTTTGGACTGAGGTAAGTTGGGTTAGATCGCCCTCAGAAATGTGTGGTAGCGTTTTTTCCGCACCTTTTAGAGACACCCTGTATATCAATATAATAACTAACTGTTTATTATATTGTTTTTTTTTTACTATTAAAGTGGTTTAAGTAAATGTTTAGTGAATGTATTGTATAATCCTCGAGCGCTTGCTCGAACGAAATAAAATACGTAAATTGAAATTTTATATAAACCACTAGGATGGATTTTTTTAAACAAAAAATAGCATTGTGTGATGGTAGTCTTGATAACAACGGACATTTTGACAAACAATAAAAAAATATTTTCTTTTCTTGTAAGAAAACGCGAATAAATGCTATTTGTTTTATATTTGAAAATTTATTACATATTACAAATTAATTAAAACAAATTTGTTATCAAGCAGAATTTTCAAACCAATTTTTTAAATTCGAATAAATATAATTTAACGATAAGACCAAAATTAAAACTTTAAAATTATAACTTTCATCCGTCACCATAGTCGTATTTTATAATATTTACTTATTATAAACTCTACAAAACTATACTTAAATATGTAATATATAACTATTAATATGAAATGAAGAAGGAAAAAATCATTATTATTATTATTACTGCTTATCCAGAAAATACAACAGTGTGTTAAAATTAGATAATTTTTTTTCCCCAGTGTTTGAACTATACAGATAGTTGACGCAAAGCACTTTTCTTCGAAATCTGGTAGGCATAGAAATCTAAAAATGATCTCAAATTAAAATCTATGAGAAGTGTACGGTTGAGGTCAAAGAAACATAAAACACAGTATTTTTATTATTTAACAATTTTAAATAAGAAAATTAATCTTTGGTTCTTGAAGAAGTGAGTAGCTACAAATTAGGTAGAATTAAATTTGTTATGTAATTTATGTCATTTTTTGGACGTATTATTAGACAACAGTGTTCTTTTGTGTATATTTTTTTTATACAGATCAAACAGTTACCTTTTCATATGAACTTCGTCGTTGTGAAGAACAGAGAAGTCATACAAAGCATATCTGTGTCCGAGATGTTTACACAATGTGGTCTAAATAATTTTCTTACACGTCTTTCCTAAACGTCATATTAGCAAATCTGAATGTGTTCAGATATGTCTCATTCTTGACTAATGCAACGGGAACATATAGAAAAGAAGCGGATGACACACACGTATTTTTATGAAGTCCGTAACAGTCTAGCAAAAATGTAGCAAAACAGCTTTACTATAATCGTTTACTTTTTACTGCACATGACTATACAAAAATCGGTGTTTAAGGTTTAATTTTGTTTTCTTTAAAAATTCTTCGTAAATGTGATTTGCCAATTAAACTGGGCAGACTTTCTTCGTAAGGATAATTTCGGATATATTTCTACAGAATCTAGAGTCAGTATTGTAGCAGTATCTTCTTCATCGTGTATCCTTTTTCTTTTCTTGATGTCATGTACACTGCGTGTTCTTTGAAATTATTCTAACAAATTTTGTAGAGCATTAATGCACATGTGAACATTAATGCATTTTTGTTGAAATTTTTGAATTGCAAAGTTATAAGAAACCCCACCAGTTCCATAACATTGAACGACGTAAACTCTTTGTTCTAAAGTTTGCATTACTATTAAGTAAATCTCATTAAAGATTCACAAATACGTAATGAAAATGACAGATTCCAAGTAACTTGACTTACATATTAGATTGTCATGAAAGATAACAAGATAACATGCTTAAGGGGGAACTGCCGACTACCGAAATCAAGAGGTAAGAAATTCAAGTTTTTCTCAGTTATTTTTGCAGCGATTTTATTTAAACAAAAACCAACAAATGTTTTAAGGTTTTTCTGAGGTACCTAAAGAATTAAATTTTATAAAACTTAAAATATTTATAGATGGAGTCTAGAAAGTGACTCAAGTTTACCATATGTTTTCTATATTATTTTTCCACAAATGGAAAAAAAAAACTTCCTTTAGGTACCTTCAATAAATTTTACTGTCAATGTACAGCCTTAATTCAACTTAATTAACAAAATATTTATTGATAAAAACTTGAATTACAAACGTAAGTTTTGCCCTATTTCTGACTACAGATATCCTAAATTTTCATTGTTCCTCTCATAATTAGTCAATCATAAGATATACTTAACTTAAAACACACGAATAAATTACTTTTTTTTTGTATTTGTTCCACAAAACAGAAAATTACAACTCTCGTCAAGAATCTTACTGACGGCGGCCGTTTACCCTTAAACCAAGAACATGAACCTTTATTGCTTAAATTTTTGTGTGTTATTGTAATTTTCTCAGCTGCTAAAAATAATATTTAGATTATTGTTTCAGAATTGGTGGTTTTGAGACAGGCAAAGGCAAAAATTTAATAAAGAATGACATTTTTGCGTAAAAACCCAAATATTTTTTTCCCTATTGTTCAGTTTCACTAAAATTATATTAAATTATGTACCAATTACCATTTCAAATAAATTTTCAATACCGTAACTATACATGTTTTTATCAATTATTTAGGGGAGATTCGAGTCAATGAACAGCTTGTTCTAACCTGCATGCATACTCTTATGGCACGAGAACACAACAGAGTTGCTGAAGCTCTGGCCCACGTGAATCCACATTGGGATGACGAAACTTTGTTCCAAGTAAGATATTAACTTATATTTGTGTATGTGTGACAAACAAAATCATCCAATAAAAATATACATTTTGACTAATCTCTCATCTAGTCCAACCATTGATTTCATAATCGTTAATGTATGGAGTTTAGGCAGAGAGATAGTGGTGATATCATGAAAGGGAGATTGGCTTATGCTTTACTGTGCTTGGTTCAAAACCTTCCGAAACATAACTGCCTGTTAAGTTTTGCAATACTATTTAATTTTTTATATGTATTTCTTTTATTATTATTATCACTATGAGTTTAAGTCTAGTGACGTGAGTTTTTAGATGTTAATTTTAGTGTGAATTATTCTTTTTTTGGATATTTTCGTTTATAAATACAAACAATTCTTGTTCATCTGTAATTTGTTCGTTGAAAGTTTGGATCAATTTTAAGATGGTTTCTTCCAGTTGTGCGTCTGTTGGCAAAAACGCATGCCGGATCAGAAGGAGATTACAAATGGTTTTCACTACTGAAATATTACAAAAGTATAATTTCTGATGATTAAAACAGTAAACATTTGTAACCCAACTATATTTTTAAAAGCAAATCAAATGTAACCTACAATTGTTTTTTATTTAGGAAGCAAGAAGAATCAACATTGCCGAAATCCAACACATAACCTACAACGAATTCTTACCGATCCTCTTGGGTAAGGACGTCATGAAAAAATTCGGACTGCTGCTCCAAAAAGAGGTAAGAATATCTCCAACACCTCGCGTGCCTCTCTCATAAGCAATTTTAAACAGGGTTATTGGGACGGTTATGATCCTAGCGTGAATCCCAATGTCATAGACGCCTTTGCAGCGGCAGCATATCGTTTCGGCCATTCCCTCCTACCAACTGCAGTCGAAAGATGGAGCAAAGCCCATAAGTTCATTGGTGGGGTTAAAATCTTCGCAAAACTGTTTCAGATTACCTAATTTAATTCTTTGCACAGCTTCTAAACGTCTCTCTGATCTTATAAGAAGACCATACGATTTGTACAGAGCAGGCGTTTTCGATGAGTACTTTATGGGATTAATGAATCAAGTCGCGCAGGCCATGGACGATTCCATAACGCAAGAGGTCACCAATCATCTGTTTAAGAAAGCCGGGGCGAGATATGGCATGGATTTGGTTAGTTTCAACATGCAGCGGGGCAGGGAATTTGGTATTCCTGGATACATGGAGTTCAGGAAATTCTGTGGATTACCCGATGCACACTCCTTTGATGGACTGTTTGGATCTATGCCCAATGAGACTGTCAGGAGATATTCAACAATTTTCGAGTAAGATTTTGAGTTTAGATTATCGATTTCTAATTATTTTTAAGTTTAGTTTTTGAAATTTTTTACCAACAATTCGTTATGACAGTCTTTCCTATAATGTCATGAAGGCATTTTAAGAGCTTGCTAATACTCAAGTCTACATAAATGTTAAAATCAAAATTGACTTTTACTAAAATACGGGTTTTTTGAAATCGTTAACAGCAAAAAATATCTATTTTTAAAATTTTTAAACTTAATTGTGATATACCATGTAATTATATCATACTTGTTATGTTTAGACATCCTGCTGATGTAGACTTATGGTCTGGTGGTGTATCTGAAAGACCTCTGCCTGGTAGTATGCTAGGACCAACTTTCGCCTGTATCATAGCTACCCAATTCAGTTACTCCAGAAGAGGTGATCGTTTCTGGTAAGTTCATGAAAATAAATTTAAAAAAAAATATTGATATTTTCCATAACAGTTTTTAATTAGAGAAAGGAATTAAAAGAAATCTATTTATTTGCAGGTATGAAAATCCAAATCAACCATCTTCATTCACACCCGAGCAGCTTCAAGAAATTCGTAAAGCCAGATTAGCTAGAATTATATGCGATAACACAGATTTAATTGATACGATACAACTATATCCCATGGTGTTGCCGGATCATGAAATGTAAGTTATATTAATTTTTAAAGGAATAGACGAAGTCACAACAGCTTTTGCGTAAAAGTTGAAACAATGCAATTTCTTCGGATTTGTAGAATTGAAATGTGGCAATGTTGATGACATTTACTCTTAAACGGAGATTTCTTAAGTCAAAATCTCACGTATTCATGTGTCTACCTACTTTGTAAGCAGAATGTTCAATAAACACACTGACAAACTCCAGGGAATTATAAGTACTTATAGCTGAGTCGTTCTCGCAACCGATATGCCCCCACTAAATTAAAATGGCGACAAATTTGAGATGTTGCCAAATTTCACCTGGACTGTCATAATTAATAATATTCATACACCTTTTGACATTTGTCATAATTATCTTTTGACGTTTGTTATAATTGTCACGTAAACATTTTAAATTTGTCAACAATGCTTGCCTCCTAAACAGTACAGCCAAATGTTATATAAAATATAGGTGTAGAAAAAATAATATTCAATAGGTTTACTTATAATATTTAATTTGTAACTAGCTTTCATGTAATAGTATTTTACTATGGGAAGGTATATATCCTGAAATATTAATTAATTAGTTTGATTTTATTGTAATGAAATTGCTAATCGAAATTTGTAGTGGTATTGAATCGTCGTCTTTAGTTCGTACTTTGGCCGTGTCGGTTGCTAAAATGACTCGACTATAACACTAAAACATGCACTTTTTATTAATATTCTGCTAATAGAAAATGTATCGTTATGGCTGTACCTACTTAACGCTTTAATATTTAAAGATTAAGTCATTACATATGCACCACAAATAGTAAAACATGACATTGCATGTTGACGTAACAACTCCCGGCAACGAAGTAAAATTTTCAGGTATGTCATCGGCATGAAATATAAATATCTGAGTTTATTTATATAAAAAAGTAAATGGATGAACATGTAGGTATGCTATTATAATAAGATACAAATTACTAACTGAAAAGTAAGAGAATTATTACAAACATAACTTATAGTATAATTAACAAACTTTAGTAGTTTTGAATAAAACAGTTTGAAATTTTCCCGCGTTTTGTGCCGTAATTATGACGTGCGTTGCCGGAAAACCATATATGTGTATGATAGATATTGTGTAATAGGTGTCTCTAATTAATTAATTTTCGTGTTATTAAATCGGCAACTTGGAAACGTCTTCTTTCATTACTTTTACCGACACTGTCGTGCCCAAATATATCATTTTCATTATAAATATCATTTTATAATCATACAATGATATCAATCTGAAGTGAAGTATGGTGGCATCTTAAAAATCCCTAGATTAGCATTATTTTCTTGTTATAAACATTGAAAATATAATTCCTCTTCATTCTCTTAACTGATATAAATATAGCATAACGTATCTGTCAAAACCATATGTGCTTATTCTTACGGCTATACACAATGCCTATACATAAGGGTTTGTTAATATGTATTACCAACTAGTCAACGTTGCCAACTTAAAAATTTTGGTCATGCAACTTTCACTTGAGACTGATCATACAGTATAATCATGCTTTCATGTAACTATAACATTGGCAATATGTTGAAATAGTATTAATAACCTGCAGTATATTAGGTTAAAATTGATTAGTTCATGCCTGTAATTCTCAAAATCACTGCAAAAAAAACTTTAAACTGCGCTTATTAGATTATAATGTCAAATTTGACAATTAACTTGAATTCAATCAGGGGTGGAAATTATAAAACGTAAAAATAACTAAAATGCAAATGGCGTAGACGTAAATGAATTAGATACATATTATATAGTTGTTTTTTCTACTAACTTAAGTATTTTTTACAGAAATCCACGGGTTCCTTGCAAGAGTGGTATAATTCCTGGAATTGACTTTAGCAAATGGGCTGAGTATCCAACTCAGGGTCATTTTGACAATTTCGCCTACGATCCTTTAGTCGGTAAAAAATAACCATTTTTGTTTTGTGCCCATTTTAAGTAAATTCACAGAAGGCCATGCCGCATTTTCAATTCCATATCTCTTTTTTAATTTTTTTTTTTGATTATTAAAAATATTACAATTTTATATTTAAAGATCCATGATTTATTAAATGTTGTAAATATTCCTATTTTTTTTAATTAATTTTTTTTTATTTTAAAATGTATGAAAACACGGCAGTAAATATTTAAATTATATAAAAATATAATAATAATTTTAATTAGATCAAGTATAGATATATAATTGAAAATGTTTTAGTTTTTAATAGATACCTATTGATTGTTGTTTGCGGAATATATTTGGATTAAATATACTCATACCTATATATAGGTATAGTCTGTTTCAAGATATAGCAACCATTGGCAGCTTGCATTCGCACTGTATCTTAAAACAGACTATACATATATATATATATACAGTGACCGGCAGAAAGTGCGCAGCATATGGGAAAATGGTTTACCTTTGAATATAGCAAAATTATTTTATTGCATCATGTCTCGGCATGACTTGAGACCAAAATAGCACTCGCGATTTCTGCCGAAACTCTCATCGTATACGAGGGAGAGTCAAAAATACAAAATTACGCTAAGAGTAAAGTACCCCCATTTTTAACATTAGACTTTTCTTTATTAAGCAATAGTTATTTGGTTTTAAAAATTAAAGTAAAATATCGAGTTTCATTCACTTTTGATAAAAAATTTCAGTTTACTGTTTATTCTGAATTACCCTGTATAAGAAATTCAGCGCTCTCATACAATACGCAAATCTTACTCTCAGTAGACATCGTAACAGAAAACCATAAATAATACGTCGCAAAAGTCAGCTACAAAAATAATATAGCTCTTGAAAATAAAAATTCAAGAATGTGAAATAATTTTGCTGCACACCATATTTTACGTTTTCAGAAGTCAAAAAATTTTATTTAACTGAAATTGTGTGATTCATTTTAACTTAATCATCTTTAAAATTGTAATATTTTTTCATAAAATTAGCAACACTTCTTTTTATTCAGGTTTTAATAATAATAATAGTAAAGATACATAATAGTAGGAAATAAAACTCAAAATACATTAACAAAATCGTAAACAAAAATATTTATTTACAAGTACATTATTTTTCTACGTGAGCTCCCCCATTCTCAATACATTTCATTGTCCTGTTGTTAAATTCTTGTGCTACGTTTCTTAAAAAAAACGGATTAATTTGAACGACACACTGCCTAATCGTATTTTCTAAATGGTCCAGATTTCTAAATGGTCGATGTTTGTATACTTGGTTCTTTAAGTAACCCCAGAGAAAGAAACCCATTGGGGTAATGTCAGGCGATCTTGCAGGCCAATGATTTTCTGAAAACCGTCCGATCCATTTTTGAGGAAATTGTTGATTAAGCCATTCTCTTACTTGCAATGTAGAATGGATCGAAGCACCATCTTGTTGAAAATACATATTCGCTCGTAGATTTAAAGGCATATCATCTAGGAACTCGCTAAATTCATTCTGCAAGAATTGTAAATATCTACCTGCATTTAAATTTTGCCGGAAAAAATATGGTCCAACTATTTCAGTATTCAATATACCACACCAAACGTTTGTTTTAAATGAATATTGGCTTTTACATTCAATTGTAAAATTAGGATTTTGATTAGCCCACCACCTACAATTTTGAGAACTTACTACGCCGTTGCTTGTGAAGGTTGCTTCGTCAGTAAATAATATTTGACTTCCAAAATGGGAATTATCTTCCTTCTTGCCTTGGAACCAAAAACAAAAGTCAATTCTAGCATCTAGATCTCTTTGTTGAAGAGTATGAGTGAATTTTGGTTTATATGGTAAGTACTTGTTTTTTTTAAGAATTCTTCTAATCGATTTTGCGGAAATACCTAATACTTCTTGTCTTTCATACAATGGCATAGTAGGAACTTCATTTACTGACAATAACACATTTAAACTATTTTCTTCATTAGTTACACTTTTCTCATGGGGTTGCTTGTATTTACTTTCCACCGAACCAGTTTGTTTAAATTTGTTCACAATTCGGCATACAGTAGAATCGTGAATATTTTTATTGTGTCTATTGTTAAAAATATTTGCTGTTTCGCGATAGCTATAGTAATTTTCACCACGAATTAGAACTATTTCTACCTTTTCTTGTACCCATAACCTTTCCGCTTCCATTTTTATAGCAAAACTAAATGTCTAAATGACATTTATTGAATTAAGTTCATATTTTCTAAAATCAAACACATGCAGTACGAAAAAACATCTATCGAGGATTATGCTGAGACTAACTTTTTTATTTTTGTCGCTCTTTCTCGTCAAGCGTTTATTATTAAAACCTTAATAAAAAGAAGTGTTGCTAATTTTATGAAAAAATATTACAATTTTAAAGATGATTAAGTTAAAATGAATCACACAATTTGAGTTAAATAAAATTTTTTGACTTCTGAAAACGTAAAATATGGTGTGCAGCAAAATTATTTCACATTCTTGAATTTTTATTTTCAAGAGCTATATTATTTTTGTAGCTGACTTTTGCGACGTATTATTTATGGTTTTCTGTTACGATGTCTACTGAGAGTAAGATTTGCGTATTGTATGAGAGCGCTGAATTTCTTATACAGGGTAATTCAGAATAAACAGTAAACTGAAATTTTTTATCAAAAGTGAATGAAACTTGATATTTTACTTTAATTTTTAAAACCAAAGAACTATTGCTTAATAAAGAAAAGTCTAATGTTAAAAATGCGGGTACTTGTCTCTTAGCGTAATTTTGTATTTTTGACTCTCCCTCGTATACGATGAGAGTTTCGGCAGAAATCGCGAGTGCTATTTTGGTCTCAAGTCATGCCGAGACATGATGCAATAAAATAATTTTGCTATATTCAAAGGTAAACCATTTTCCCATATGCTGCGCACTTTCTGCCGGTCACTGTATATATAGCCTGTTTCAAGATATAAAGCAAATGCAAGCTCCCAGAGGATACTATATCTTGAAACAGACTATACTACTTACATACATATAATAACAGCAATGAAAATGTAAATATATTCCACGAAAGTTGTATAAACATTGAATTCAAAATAAAAGAGACATTTTGACAACGAAATAATTTTTGCAAAATAAAATAAAACATATACAGACTGTTCAAAAGATTAAACCTAAAAAATACTTAATGAATTATACATAATGATTCTGAAAATAAATAATCTAGGATGGGTTTATATTAAATTAATTTTGTGTGGAATTTTTGCCAAGCAAATGATATTTTAACGGGGATTTTAAGAATAATGTTCTAAATTATGTTATTACTTTGTACCTTTTTGACTTAGTAGGCTAAGAATTCCATTGAGATACTACTATTTTCGGTTTGTTGCCTTATTTTTGGTGGCAAATTACACTGCTTTTAGTGAATTTTTCCTTTTTTATTTTTTACGTTTTAAGGTTAAGATAAATTTCGTATAATAATATTATTGTTTAATTTACAAATGGGATTTCTGATAATATAAAAATGCCAAAATGCTAAGATTTTGGGGTTTATAATTGTTATTGAAAAATAAAAGATGCCCATAACTTTTTTATAATAGTTATCTATGCTGGTTATTTTTTTTCCACATGGTACCTATGTACCTGTAATAAAATAATTTATGGTTTTTGGAACTGGAATTACCTAAATAATTCCTAGATTATTGAACATATTTAGAGAATCATACTGTATCACTTGAATTATGTTAAGTTATAATTTGTTTGCTTTTTTTAAGTCTTAATTGTTATCCTAGAAAGATACTCCTACCTCGATCAGAAAAAAACATAATTTTCAATCAAATACGTTTGTTTTCTATATAACTAGATTAGACACATAATATATTTATTTAGATTTTTTGTATATTACCTACCATTCTTAAATTTATTTTGTATATACTCCTATTTAATTATACTTATTGATCATTTGTATTATCTTTTTAAATATTAGGCATTTATTTATATAAGCTCATTAGTATAAAATGAAAGATTTCTTAAATATGTATAAAATGTAGATTTATTGATTCCGAAACAAAAAAAAAATACCATGTCGAAATTGTAAAATAGATATATTTAGAGGAGAATTACTTAAGACTATGATGTATTTGTAAATAGTTTTATAATAGTATGTATTATTTTGTATGATTTTTTTAAAATAAATAAATATATTATTTTTGCATTTTTTGTTTGAAAAAAAAATGATCCTACTTTCTATATACAGAGTGAGTCATAAGTACCCGCTTCTTCGATTGCTTTTTTGTGTTTTAAATAACAGAAAAAGCAATTAGTGGAAGATTCATGGTTGCTTGTGGGCATATTCTAAAAATACTTTAATCTCTAACGCACTTCCGGTTTCATCGGAAATGCACGGAACTTAATTTTTTTAAATGACCCTATATATTTTTGGATTTTCCACTACTGCTTTAAATTGTCTGCTCAACTGTTTTTTCTTTTTCAAAATTGAGCCAATAGTTTTTGAGTTATTAATTTTTTTTGAAAATATTTGACCAAAACACATGTTCAGAAAAAAATCGCTTTCACAATGTTTTTAAAAGTAAAAACATTAACTTTGGTGGTGCTTGTAGCAAATAAAATTCTGCATCATTTGTTATAAGTTGCACTCGACAATACCTCAAAAAACGTTGTTTTTTCAATGCCTACTTCCTGAAATTTTCACATACCAAAAGCTTATTCTTTTTAAAAGGAACACCCAGTATTTTGTTGAGGTATTTTTTCCTTTCTTTATTCTCTTTCATTTTTGTTAACAATGTCCTATACCTATCTTTTCTAATTTCTGAGATAATCACTATAGGAGCAATTCGCGGTCAATTAAAGAACTACAAGCGCTGTTGTTCTATGCACCAAAAATATTCGTTCAACCAATGGAAGGCAGGAATGGGGCTCGACTTCCCTAGTTAACTGCCAAACAAAGTAAATGTTAAATCCAACTATCCCAAAATTAATAATTTTACAGAATGAAGAGAATCGCATTTCAATTTTTTTAATTCCGCCAATGTCCAGTTGCAGTATTTCATTTTTACACTTTTGGTTAACAACGAAATAAAATAAAAGTTATGTTTACTGACATATTTGAAGATGCCTTCAAAAAGTTTTGAAAATCCGTCCATAGAAATAGAAGATACTCTCCTCCACTAACATTTTCATCAAAGAAATGACGTCCAATTATTTAACTACCCACTATTCCTCCCCACACATTTAATGACCAACGATTTTGAAAGTTCGTAGGAGTGATAAAGTGACGTTTTATCGTCACAAGATATTGATTTTTCTGCTCTTTTGTTCATATTCAGTAGATTCTGTTCACTCAAACCATTCCTTTATACTTTCGAAGGTTTCTGGCTTCGGGTTGACTTCTACCAGGGATCACTGTGCATAAAGTCTGGATGCTAGCAAAGAGTTTCTTTCAGATTCACCCAAAACGTCAATCTTTTCTTTAATAGTTAACTCAGGCAGTCGGTCGCATTCCAGCCTTTACTGGACGAATATTTGGGTGCATAGAACAGCGCTCGTAGTTCTTTATTTGACCGCTAATTGCTGCTACAGTGATTATCTCAGAAATTACATAAAATAGGTATAGCACATTGTTAACAAAAACGAAAGAGAATAAAAAAGGGAACAACATGCCACAATAAAATACCGGGTGTTCTATTTAAAAAAAATAAGTTTTTGGTACGCGAAAATTTCAGAAAGTGGGCTTTGAAAAAACGTTTTTTTTGAGATATTGTCGAATGCAACTTATACAAAATAATGCAGAATTTTCTTGGCTACAAGCACCACCAAAGTCAATGTTTTTACTTTTAAAAACAATGTGAAAATGATTTTTTTCTGAACACATTGTTTGGTCAAATACTAAAAATGAATAACTCAAAAAATATTGGCTCAATTTTGAAAAAGAAAACACAGTTGAACAGACAATTTAAAGCAGTAGTAGAAAATCCAAAAATATATAGGGTGAGTTATTTAAAAAAATTAAGTTCTGTGCATTTCCGGTGAAACCGGAAGTGCGTCAGAGCTTAAAGTATTTTTAGAATAAGCGCCACAAGCAACTATGAACCTTGCACTAATTGTTTTTTCTTTTATTTTAAACAGAAAAGAGCAATCAAAGGAGCGGCTACTAATGACTCACCCTGTATTGCTTAACATGCCAAATAATTGACACTAATTTACTAAAAAATACCTGATTTCACAATAATATTGCTGTTTTTATTTAATTTTGCTTTTTTAATGGCTACATTCTATTTCTAGATTTTGGTTAAAAATATATTAAAAAAAGTCAGTAGTACTTACAATTTATTTATAATATCAATGTTATAAAAATAATCACAAATAATTCACATGATGTATTCATATTAATTACACGTATATGCTTATAACCGTTTATAATCAATTTTCTCCAGGTGCACTAATGGTTTCAACTGTTCGGCAAACACTCTCATATCTTCAGCGATCGCATCATATCCAGATGGTGCCAACACAGACAATTCCACCAGATAACTTTGCGATATCAATTCAATATTTTCACCTGGTTTACTTCCTCCACCACACTTGCATATTTTCGACACTGTAATCTTCATCCTGCCCTTCCTGAACATGTAACCCCTAGCCGTGTATTCAAAATCTAACCTGCACCCTAACTCTTGTAAAAATTCCACTATCGAAGCACTGCATGCAACATCGATGCTGGACCTCACAATCGTGGGTCTGTTCTTGTCACCTAGTTCCTGTTGACCGATGTACCTGAGTTGGTAGGGAGCGTCCTGGACGTCTAAAGCCCTTCTCACCCTCAAAGGAAATACTAAGGAGTTTCCGGGAGAGTTCATGCACAAACTGAAGCACATTTCATGGTCGTAAAAAGTTTCTGCCCCATCATCAACGTTGTCGCATAAACCACGTAATCTGTGGAGTAAAACTTCGACGTATTGATCCACAACGGAGCCTTGTAGTAAGTATTCTCTATTAGGGATGATGTTCGAGTTTAATGCAGACGTTAAAGAGTCCTTAGCCGAGTCTGGAGTTGCCATCTCAAATCAAATCCACCTAAAACAAATAAGAAATTACGTCCAATATGAAGCTCAGGTATTATGGGAATTTATTTATTTAAAACTTACTTTTTAAGAAAATCGACAGTTTTATATTATCATAAGCTACTTTAAATGTTTTTTTTTTACATTATTTTGAATAAATAAACAATAATTCTATAAGACTTAACCCAACTTATTACATCTACATAGTACCAAACAATACACAGCAAATACACAGTTTATACACAGAATTAAATGATATTTACAGTCATTTTTGTCCCCGGTTGATTATGCAACTTATATAACGCTCGTGACACATGAGAAGTATAAAAAAAGAAAGCAATTACAGAGTTTTTGTGTTTTCTAATTTATTATTTTATAAAATAATATGACGGTATTGTTCATATTTTGCGAAAATGAACTTAACTACACTTATTTTGTTTAATAATACATTTTCAAAATTTACCGTTTTAGAACCTGATAATATTTAAATTTAGCTACTAGAACTCACCGCAGAAATGGTAAACTACATAAACAAGATAAACTGTAGTACTTTACCGGCTTCATTTATCGCTCGGGGGTTATATGAGTTAGAAAACATCGTTAAATTTAATTTTCATGTGCTTTCAGGTTTAAATGAAGGGGTTTATGACAACGATATTTTCTATTTTAAAGGCGAGACCTCCTAACAGTTCTATCCATTTAATGGTAATATTATTTAACATTTTGCCGACATTTTTATAACTGGTTGGTAGAGAAAATCGTCGTTAGAAGTAGGTAGCTATATGAATTTACTTTACCCCAAAAATAAAGTAAGTATTTAAAATTGTAATTAATAAATATGATCCTTGTTTGGCAGGAAAGAAATAAAATTAATTATTGGCATAAAGAATATACGGGCAAATACAATTTCTAGTATTAATCAAGAAATTGTACATAGCACATTCAATTGAAACTCGACTTCCAGAGAAGAAGCCGAGCGACACTTTTGAACATTTATTGGCTTTGTTTGTCTTTCTTAGTTTAAATGTAAATAAGTATTCTCATTTAGTATTTAGGGTAATTTTAAATTATAAACGGAACCGCGGTTGATAATTAATTAATTAATTAATTAATGACTTAATTCTGTTTAGAGAGACTTTATTTATCTAGCCTGTCAAGAAAGAATTTTCTTTAAGTAACCCTGCTTTGAATTTGAAATTTCGTCCGTAGTATCAGGGAAACAGAAAAGCGAGGAAATAACTTAGCTAAAATAGCAGTAATCTTTAGGCAATAAAATGCACATTGAGGTTAAGTAATGGATTGCCAGTTGGAGTTGCACCCACAGCTAAATTTCGTTTCGAGATCAGTATCTAAGGTTTTGTTTATTCTAACTTTACTAATTGTAATTCAAGTTGTATTTCTTTTGAGAGAATAAAGTTATTATTGTTATTAATAAGTAATTACGTCTTCCATATAGGGGAAGTACAGCTATGATGGCACATGACGATTTTCTATGATATCTCGATTCCTATGGTTGCAAAGTAGGCAGTTATCAATACATTAGTGTGGTAGCGTAGTAGGGAAAGAACGGGAGTTCTAGATCGCACTCTGCACCCGAGGCCACGGGCCTGAAACCGCGAAGATTTACCCCCTCCACTTTGTAGTTCCAAACGCGGCCACCGCGGTTTTGCAGAGGGCGCTAGTGGCGGCCCTCGAATAAATACATATACAGCATGGTACTCCGTGACGTATCAACCATACAGGGTGTTTCAAAAGTTAGGACCCAAGATGGCCGCCAAAATAAAAGTTTTGAATTTAATACATATACAGCATGGTACTCCGTGACGTATCAACTATGTACAAAAGTTAGGAACCAAGATGGCCGCCAAAATAAAAGTTTCGAATTTAATACATATACAGCATGGTACTCCGTGACGTATCAACTATGTACAAAAGTTAGGAACCAAGATGGCCGCCAAAAATAAAAGTTTGGAATTTAATACATATACAGCATGGTACTCCGTGACGTATCAACCATACAGGGTGTTTCAAAAGTTAGGAACCAAGATGGCGAGTCAAAATCTAAGATGGCGGAACCAAGATGAGCAGGTAAGATTAAAATTATATATACAGCCTCATAACAATATTAATATATACACTGTGTTCCAAAAGTGATTTAGGTGATGTAAGGTTTTTTTTCTTTAAATAAAAGATTAACTTCTTTAGACAAAATTTATTAAACAAATTTTATATACTAACAATAAAATATACTAAACTATTTTTAGAAAATCCTCTAACAGTCTAACATTATGTAATGCGCAAATACAATAGTCCTTAGTGTGAAACATGCAAGTTGAATTAGTCTTATCTAACTTAATACTATTTTCATCACACTCTAAATTAATTATTACAGAATTAGGTAAGTAATTTTTTAAAAACATTTTTTTCTGATGACCCTTAACATAAATACGATCGTTGTAGCAAACAAGTCTATTCAAAATCTCTCCTATTTTGGAGTAGGATATATATCCATCGTTATAACATAAACCATGATGATTTTCCTTTAGCCATAACACCTGACGTAATTCTTCACGTGTGAGCTTATTGTACGACACATGAGGTTTGAAAATGAAATGTCCCATTTTTACACCATCACTGATTGCCATTTCCTTAAGCATAAATCCATTTTTCAGTTGAAATCCTTGTAGATCAATAATTACGTATGAATGCCGTTGCAATAAATTCGGGCTTAAGTTAGTCTCAATATTCTCAATCTTATGTTGAAATCGATCGGTATCAGCTGTAGATATTCTACACTCACACCAATCACGCACTGACGTTGTATCATCAAAATGATCCATCATGAAATTATTTTCTTCACTGTTCCCGTAAGCGGTTGATACTCCACCAAGTTATCATGTAAAATGAGACAATACACTACGGTATCTGGTTTAAATTGTTCTTGACACTCTATCTCCAGCTTGATATCGACGCTTGAGGAAATCAATGATTCATTTTGCTTGGAGCAATCGATTAAATAAAGAGCATGATCATGAAACTGGTTATAATCCAAAAGTGGTTGGTTTTGACGACCGTAATAGCTAGATTGGAAATTTGAATACGCGTGATATGCAATAGCATATCGTTTGAGCCCCATATTTAAATTCATAGCGGTGTAAGGATAGCTCTCAGAATTTAAATATAATTTTAGATTAGTAATTGCAGAATGGTCAAAGTCGGAGGAATCTGCTTGGGGATTATCCTTCTTCTTAAGTTGAAATCCCACAATAACATAACGAGGCTTCTCCAAGTTTGTGCTGGTTTTGATGGGCCATATATCATTTTTCGTAGTGCGCAATGATGGCAGTTCGTGCAATTCCCACTTTCTGAATGGTATGTATATCGATTTGTTTTCTCGAAGAGCCTGTAGCAGTTTCAGGCGAGTCTTATCGTTTACTGTAATGTGTGGCACATACCATTCAATCTTTTCAATTTGTATGGTTGCCTTCTTCGTACCATCCTCCAAATTGTTTTTATAACAATTATCATCGGTTTTACTGCGATTCAGTATCAATTCCTGACTGACATTCATTACTATCTGCTTGTAATCATCGAATATTCCAAAACAAAATTTGACAGGCAAAACGGCGTTGAACTCATTTACGGAGAAGGTGGGTTGTTCATCCTTGAACGGACACCAACCTGCCATTTCAAGCATCTTAGATTCATTCGGATTGTAAGAAACGTATGCCTTCATTGTAGTAGTGATACCAGGCTTCATACAACGATCAATCTCCACACCGTTAATTTCATATCGCATCTGATCGAATAGAAAAGCATACGCATTGTTTGTTAGTTTACAGCTACCTGTTCCGGTAGTCTGCTCGTTGAATTTGCCCTGTATGTGAATGAAGCTTTCACTTGGTAAAGTGTAAATATCCTGATGTTGAATGGGGATGCGAATTTCATCATTTAGGTTAAAGTTATTTGCGCGTGGATAGTAGACATGGTACTGCTCCTTCACTATGGCATCATCGAATTTTAATCCTTGGAATATCTGCAACTTTTCCATTTTTCTCGATCACTTTCAAACCAATAGATTTTAGAAAAGCAATGTTAGCCGGTGTTAGTCGATGGCGTGCACGTGACTGAATGAATGTGTGTTCATCAGATCTGTACGTTTTATTGTTTTGATTATTAAATGATAGACCCATTTTCCACCTCACGACAATCTCTTTAGTTCGAGACGCACAACTATCTGCTCGCCACGGAAATCTACTGGGTCAGAGTCTTGATCTAATAAGGTGAGGGTAATATTACTAATTCTTTTCGTATTGATCGGCAAATAAACAATATTACGTGGTTCAATGTTAATGCTGAAACCCGGCTCCACAGAGGGTGCAAATTCAAATAATGTGTGTGCAAGATGTGTGTTATAGTACGTAGACGTTACGATATTGCACTCGATTCTTATAGTGACAACCTTTATAATCTGTACAGCGAGATCCGATTCATGATTTTGTCCGGCAATCAATTTCCGACTACTGAATCCCAACATTCGTCCAATAGAATCATTTGGCGTAAAATCAATGGTATACTGACTCCGTATCTCACATCTTAGTGTATTGTTGTTGGGCTTTATGGACAGCAATTTGTTTTTGTCGGTCACATCACCAATTATTTGTTTCTGCAGGTAAACCTCCAAGTCGCCTATTTCATAGGAACCAGTAGGTATATCTAACACGTGATTATCGTAATAAAATTTGTTGTGTCCCTCATATATGTTTGGGATAGTGTTGTATGTATGCAGACCTATAAGGCCAATTGCATATTCGTGTCGACTATCCAATTCAATTGGCGGATAGTAATCCGCTGTGAGCACATTACTCGTGCTGCTGAGCGTGAACGTACTCGACATGATACTAATGATAATCTAATCTCTACACACAGCTATATAGGAACTTTAGACACAAATGTCCACAATTTTTCTCATTAAAATTTTGAAACCGCGACTGATTGTAGGTAATTTCACAGTTTTTAAAGTATTCTATCAATTCCAAAGGTGGTGATAAGTTGCCGAATGAGTCGAAATAATGAACTGTACGGTTCTTCTTACAATATGCAACCCAATGGGTTCCCGGTCCGGATATCGAATCAAGATTAACGACTGCACACTCACTCTTCCTCGGTTTATTAGGCAAATCGTCTCTCATAAAGACACCGCGAAAGTTAGGTATATTTTTTCCAAACTTCAAAATATCTTTGTCTGTGAGAGCTCTTCGTGGCAGTCTGCTTAGTAGTTTTTTGACTGTGGTTTTAAATATAGGCCCAATCCTTTCCTGTACGGTTTCAAATACAGACCCTGACCATGTTTCCCCAACGCAACAGCCTCCATTGCTTTATTATGTCGTTGTGTTTCAGCCAGTAATTTTTGGGATGCCTTTGCTTTATTCACCGCCTGTGTAATTCCGGCAGCTCCTCCAGCAAGAGTGCCCAAAGCGCTCAACCCGGCAAATAGTGGTATTAGAGGAATAAAACCACCAGTTTTCGGTATCGGTATAATCCTTGGTGTTCGGATATTTTTTCTACCTCCATTCTTTCTAACCGCAATTTTAGCAGCGGCGAGTGATATTTTTGCTTGCTCCGCAAAATCCTTAATTTTTGAATTCGTCAGAGCCGATTTTGCCTGTTCTACAACAGTCCTTCTGAAGGGAACTCTTCTACTCTTAATACCAGCTCCTTTTATTCGCTTTCTATTGCTCGTTCTCTTAATTTGTGTATTGATACCCATCCCCAGTTTTCTTTTAACTTTCATACTGTTAGTCACCAACCAGCCAGCTGCCTTCTCACCAAGACTAGCGTCTTTTGATTTAACGCGATTCCAAGCTTTTTCTTCAAGAATTTGATCTGCCTTGTGACGATCTTTAATATCCTTATTTTTAGAGTATGCAATGTCGTGCTCTTTACAAGCAGCGTCGAGTGGGTTTATTCCAGGATCTCCTCGACTCAATCGTTCCTCTAAACGCGTGCCCGGTCCGCAAAACTATTAATAACAATAAGAACCATTATAAATACATAAAACGATTTACAGTGTTGGTATGGAATATATTTTTAAAAGAAATAAATACCTGATAACCTGGTACGTGTAATTCTACAGGAAGATTGTTGATAAGTGTGTTTAGGACACCACCTCCTTCTTTGAACGTTAACATTTGAGTGAATGATATTTGATTGGATGAGTCCCCTAAATACACTCAGTATCGCATCATGCGTCTTGTCAAGCAGAAGCTTAATCTCCAAGTGAAAAATTTGGACAATGAATTACTGCCCCCCAATTTATATCGCAGACATAATTCACTACTGCCCAATACAATTCGATGTATAATATGCGGACCGTCCAATTGTGGAAAAACAAATGCTCTGATAAGTCTGATTATTGAAGAAAACGGTCTCAAGTTTCATAATATCTATGTGTACTCCAAGTCACTGTATCAGCCTAAATATCAGTTTCTGGAGAGGGTGATCAATAATGTTAAAGGCATAAAGTATTTCAAGTACACTGAAAACGATAATATTCTAGATCCTAATGAAGCATTAGAAAATTCTATATTTATTTTCGATGATGTGGTGTGTGACAAGCAAGATAAAATTAGATCGTATTTTAGTATGGGGCGACATAAGGCCATCGATTCTTTCTACTTATGTCAAACATATACTCGCATACCTAAACATTTAATTCGAGACAATGCTAATTTTATTATTTTATTTAAACAAGACGATCTAAATCTTAGACATATATATGACGATCATGTGGGCACCGACATGACTTTCGACCAGTTCAAATCCGTTTGCGCAGAGTGTTGGAAAAATAAATATGACTTTCTCACAATTGATAAGGATAGTAACATAAGTGAGGGTCGCTATCGAAAAATGTTTGATTGCTTTATATATTTGTAAATGAAGATACATTTGTCAATCAAGTATTGATATTCAACCGTATTAGACGTGATAAAATGGAAGAAGTACCGGAAGCATACGATGATACGCCTGTAGGTTGTTGTGACATCTGTTGTTTGTTCTGTGAATGTATTTCAACTTTTCTACTATGCATTTTCTATTAGTCATTAAGGACAAGCTGCAGTGATAACATCAAATTACAACTTTGAACATTATAGAGAGCTCTTCAAAACCTGCATCAGCCGTTCAAAGCTCTTCAGAAGCTGTTCAAAGCTCTTCAGAAGCTGTTCAAAGCCCTTCAGAAGCTGTTCAAAGCCCTTCAGAAGCTGTTCAAAGCTCTTCAGAAGCTGTTCAAAGCACTTCAAAGCTGTTCGAAGCACTTCAAAGCTGTTCAAAGCACTTCAAAAGCTGTTCAAAATCTTTAAATATGGCCACACAGAGCAGTAATAATAGTGATAGAATTACATCGGAAATAATACGAGCTACCAAGTCCATTAGAAGGAAACATTTAGCATTAAAATCAGGTCGTTCTGATTATGATAAGTTAATAACAGAACATTTTAAACCTGTTACCGAACCCCTTCGGAAGGTATTGAAAGATGTCGTTATACCAACAGTTAAAAGTGAAACTAAGATGGAACCAAAGGATGAAAGTATGGATGAGGATGGTGAAATATTAAGGACATCTCCAATAAAACTTCGACTGGAAAAACCGACAACACCTAAAAAGTGGGTAACCCATGATCGGGCAATTCAAGTACAGCCCACCGGTATCGACAAAGGTGTACAACATGATGATAGTGTATTTGAGCTTGACACAACACCAGTCGAGGTGGATCCTGAGAAATCATTTCAGCAGTATCGTACTCATTATAGGGAGATGCTTAGAAGGACACCTGAAATCGTCGATGACTATCTAGAACAGTACGAGTTAATGCCAAGGACTTACTTGGATGGCTTATTGGCGGATACCGCCGGTCAATATGATTTAACAACAGGTGTTCACTTCGATCCTATAACAAATAAATTTAAAATTGGCAACTCCATTTTAACCATCGACGGTAAAGATATTGTAATCGATAATGTGCGATATAGAGGAACTGGTGGTCTCTACGAATTAATATTTAAAGCCCGTCCGGAAGGTTTTACTAAAGACGATGAGCATCGATATCGTGCAATTTTAAAACAGACTAATGTACATCGTCGCGGATATAATCCTAATAAACAGGTGCAAGGTAGTAAGAGTTACAAGTATGTAAACATCATTAGGCCCCTAACATATGAGCGACATTCATCAACAAGTGCTGTTATTGAGGGTGGTGGTCATTTAGGCGAAGAACTCATATTTAGAAATGAACCTTATCAGTACGTTTACTGGGACGATATAAACGAATTGGTGGATCGTTTACGTTTACTGATAGCTTCCAAGCATTCAGGGAATAATGGTCATGCTAATGAGATTGCCTCAATAATACAAGAGCTCCAGGAAGCTGGTGTCATCGAATATAATTAGAGACATTTTCAATCATGGTCTCAGTCTAAATACAAACATCAATATGGATAGCATTGATAAATTTGGTCGGCATTTAACTAAATCAAAAATAAGAAAATCTGTACCCACAGATAACCTTCATCCACTTTTGGAGACTAGTACTGAAGGACATTACAATTTTAAAAATAAGCGATTGTGTAGCGTTCAATCACCAGTAGAAGCTGACGACTGTGCAAATAAAGGTTATGTTGACAAAAAATTTAAAGATGTTAATGAAGTCATTAAAAAATCCAAATCACCGTATTATAGCCAAATTACGGAGTTTATCAAACTACAGACTGACGTGGAGGATTTAAAACGTTTGAAAACAAACGTCACCAGCAAAACTGATGAGTTGACGGATAGCATAGATCGGCTGAATCGTGAATTTGTAGCATATAAAACCAAAGTAGATGAGGCTCTACACTTGGACAACAAGTTCAGATTTGATTTGGACGTTGTTGAAGATAAACTGATACAAAACGAGTCCTCATTTAAAACTTTATTGACCAATTTGGAAACAAAAATCGATAACAAAATTAAGAAGTTAAAGACTAATAATGAGTAAAGTTAAACAAGATGTTGTCAACGAGTTGCATAAACCCGCCCGCAGAATATTTAAACGGCGTCGTGTTATTATTAGGGGTCTCGATGACTTGTGGCAGACAGATCTGATGGAATTTGTACCATATGCTAGAGAGAACAGAGGTTATAAATACATACTCGTGGTAATTGATTGCTTCTCGAAATTTCTATGGACTCAACCTATAAAAAGTAAAACAGGTGCAGATGTGACGAATGCAATGGAATTAATTTTAAAAGGAACTAGACAACCTAAAAATTTACAATCAGATAACGGTCGTGAATATTATAATGCTAAATTTAAAAAGCTGATGAAGCAATACAATATAAATCATTATTCAACATATAGTACCATGAAGGCTTCCATTGCAGAACGTGTAATTCGAACAATTAAGGGAAAATTGTATAAGGAATTCAGTATGCTGGGTAAATATAGATGGATCGATATATTGTCAGAAGTAACCGACACCTATAATGGGACTAAACATAGAACGATCAAAATGAGGCCTCGCGACGTTAACAAGAAAAATGAAAAACGGTTGTTAAAAAGCGTTTATAGTCATGTTAAAATAAGTGGGCTTCGAAAATTTCAAGTGGGAGATATAGTACGTATAAGTAAATATAAAAGCGTGTTTGAAAAGGGATACATACCCTCCTGGTCCACAGAACTATTTAAAATAGTTAAAGCTAATATCACTAATCCAGCAACGTATGTTCTAGAAGACATGAACGGGCAAGCCATCTTGGGCAGCTTTTACCAAGAAGAATTGCAAAAAGCGAAACATGCAGACGTATACCTGGTAGAAAAAGTGCTGCGCAAAAAAGGCAATAGAGTTTATGTCAAATGGTTGGGCCTCCCAAACTCTAATACCTCTTGGATTAATAAACATGATATGTTGTAATGTTACTGAATTGTATATATTTCTTTTTATGGAGCAATAAAACAAATGTTAAACTGCTATATATTTTTTATTTATAGATAAGTATTTAATTTACAAAAGTAGCAATTTCTTCGAGCTGGCTCTGCACCATCGATGTGGTCGTTTTGCCAGGACTGGTTATAATGGATTTGGCATGGTAAGTAGTCTATCAGGAATTTTCTCTTCTCCTTTGGAATTTTCTTCCAATTTTGCTTGAGAGATTCTGCTTTAACTTTTGTTTGGAGAACGGTTAGTGGAATTTGTTGAATTATAATATCATCTACACCTGCCAGTGTCCCAAAATTATTATCAATTTGTATTATTGCCTTATAAACAGCTTCTTGTTGACTTTCCATGTTAGAGTTTTATTTTTTTAATATCTACTATAATTTTGTAGAGGTCTATATCACGGCTAAGCTTTCCTAATTCAGATTTATATTTTACAAGGCGTTGTTTTAACTCTAATCTTAGTAGTTTTCGCTTACATCTACTACACATTGTTGACTGTTTTGAACTGGCGTATTACTATATATTTTATCTTCTTAATATCCGTATATAATCCACCCCCCTCCGTTATCAATTACCTCTGCGCCATAGTCCAGTTCTGGGTGGGTAAACTGTGGATACCAAAATTTCAACTTGTTTGGTTTGTTCTTATTTAAACTTAGGACACTCTGCGTTTCTATATCAAACATGCAAATCATGCATTCTGAATCTGGCTCATTAAGCGATTCAAACTGTTCATAAATCATTCTCGCCTTCTGGTGAGTCATATTCATATTGCAATTGTTCAATAGATTGACTAGATCGTCTATATCGAAAAATTTTTCATTTTGCCTTGCGAATATAGCCATGAATGTACACTCTTCTTCACATAATTTTATAAAGAAGATCCATTCTTTAATTTGAATAGGTAAATCAATACCAATTTCTCTTAAAACTTCTTCGTATTTTTCATCTGGGCTTATTTTAACTGACATTTTCTTTTTTAGTAATATTAGCAATAGAGAATTTTATACAACGCGGCTACAGCGATTACAAGAAATATTAATGCAGTGATAGCACTTATATATACTAGGAATACATTGTAAAACTATTTAGTTTTTCTTTAAATAAGAGAGCGTCTATGACGTAACAATGTACCATGCTGTATAATAATATATATTTCACAATTCTTAGCGATCGACGTTTTAATATGCAGTCAGTTGAGTCAGGTGGGAAAAACCGCTTCGTCCGAGTCTAGATTACATACAAAGATTACATACAAAGCATTATATCGAATGTGTCTGTTGCAGTGTGTGTGTGTGTGTGTGTGTGTGTATTTGTTTGTAAGTACTATTTTAAATTAATTACATAGTTAATTGTTTGTTGCATCTTTGTTAAACAGGTTCAATGCATTTTTTAATATATTTCTTGTTTTGCCAAGAATATTACAAGATCAACTGCGTTTCTTTAAAATAAATATGTACTTATCATATTTTATAACGTATAAAACAATTTTCTTAATAGATTTTAATTCCTATCAAACGTGATAGAACATGTTTGAATGTGCAATTAATTTTTGTATTTCATGGCGTTGAACCTGAATGCAAGTTCATTGGTCTTCGCGTAGGTCTAGTTTATATGCACCAGAGAGAGTAACCGGACATTAAACATTCAGACTGTATAGACAACTAGAGGTTGAATACATGCCAATGCATTTTTTAATGTGAATACTTGTTCAAATAACTAGTAGAATTTTTAATAGATCTTTTATATAAACATCTTCGATATATAGTTTTGTATTAGTTGAAGTTTGTTATTACTAAGGTGAGCATCTACGTTCTATCGCATGTAAGTTAAAAAAACATTTCTATTTAAAAATTACATTTTGTTCTATTTTAATTCATAATTAATAGGCTTTTATCTATTTTCCCACAGTTTGTACTTAATTTTTTATAATTTCTATAGATATATGAAAAATACGATTTATTGTTTGTTTTAAAATATGTTTGAAATTCATAATATATAGTGTTAGTATATAATAACAGAATATATATCATAAGCGATATTTATGTTGAACAAACTAACATTAATATGTCAGTTATATTTTTAATTTCATTTATTTCTGTTGAACAAAACAAGTTCTCTAACTATTATTAAATATATTTATTTAACATTTAATATAACATGAAATTATTACTTTGAAAATTATACAGACTTCGAAACTGTTTAAAGCATTGTAAATACGATTTGCTTTTGAAATAAAAATATACCTCCCAATACCTAGAACGATTTTTAACAGAGCTTGTTTCGAAACATCATGCATATAATTTTTTTTATTTAGTTCTATCGTTTGTGTATTCACACTCCATGATTACATATATCTTGAAACACTGCACGCATAGGCTTGTCTGTTTGTTCATTAACCGCTTATGATTGTTGTTTATACGAGCGGTGTTACATAAGTTGTGGCTAAGGTTGAATGTACGTACGGTCAACGACGCGTTTTTTAAAAGAGCTTGTACATTCGCTCTCCATATTTACATACCTATGTCATTGTAAAAATTGCATGTAGCTATATGCTTCCTTATTGCACAAGTTCACATGATTAAGATGTGCACACATAACAGTTTTTTATTAGATATCTTTAAAAGGACTGGAATATATTGTTTTGAATCAGTTGCTCTTCCGTATTAGTTAGACAAACATTGTTGATTTTCTGATTTGTGTTTGCATCATGTAAGCAATTTATTTAAAATAATCTAATTATCTGCACTTGTGTAATATTGCCTATAGCAATTTTTAACAACATTTATGGCTTATTAGTTTTAATTATACTGGTTTTATAATAAATAATCGTTTATTATTTTGCTACTAGTCTTTCAAATTTAATAATTAATTTGTTTATAGTTCGTTAAGCCGATTTTCATGGTATGTAGATATCTAGATTTATTGTAAATTCACTAAATCAATTTTTTACCAGATCTTTGAGATATATTTTTACTATTGGCCTCACATTATTTTGAATATAATGGGTTTCAGATTTTGGTTCTAAAATTTTTTGTAATAGTCTCCGACTACCTTAGAAGAAGACATACATTATTTATATCTAGTAATATTTTTTATGTTTATTTCTATATTAATTTATTGTTTCTTTATTTATAGAATGAACTGCATCATTTGCAATGAAACTTTTAGTAGAGGAAGCAGTTTGAAAAGGCATATTTCCAATATTCACCGTGACTTTCTTTGTGACATCTGTGGAGATGGATTGCAAACATGTGTACATGTTGCTGGAACTGTTAAAAGAATGAAACTTAGTGTTCAACCATCAACTAGCAGTGTTGAACCCCAGGCAACATTTGTTTGTTGTGGACAGAGTTTTCTCAATAATTATTTATACTGGGGGCACTTGCGTTCACAACAACATTTGGTTAATACTGCAGTTATGTTGGAAGATGGAGTGTACAAAATAAATTCTTCTTTTAGAAACCGAGTTGCGAGTTTTAAAATTTTAGGCAATCAAAATTCTGATATAACAACGTTTTTGGCAGATTTGAAATTTAAATTTTGCCATTTGGTTAGAGATGTTCTATCCAGATCTGTATCGGGTGTTAAGGTGCAGTTGGAGTTATTTGCTCACTATGAGAAACCACACATAGATGAGCAAATAACCGACTTAAAATCATTTAATACTCGGTATATTATAGTAACACAGTCTTCAGATTTCGAGGACATTTTTAACCAGCTGGTAGCAATAATAAAATCGAAATCTGAGGAGTTCCTTGAACGTGATAGTGGATGGGCCTTCAAGAGGGTATCACATTTAGAGGTAAACATAAATACCTATCAACCTCTTGGAGGGTCATCTTTTTTGGAACTTCCGGCCTCCATCAAAAATAAAAAGGCATGTATTAACATACGCAACAGTGACATGTCTTGTATTGCTTGGTGTTTGGTTGCAGCACTCCATCCTGCCAACGTAAATGTAGACAGAGTAGGTAGTTATCCCCATTACTCCAGCGTGCTAAATTTAAAAAATATAAATTTTCCGGTAAAAATTAAAGATATTTCAAAAATTGAGCAATTAAATAATTTAAGTATCAACGTGTATACTTTGGCGATTAATGATGAGACAAAAAATTATGAGGTGGTGGGGCCAATTTATTTTACTCAGAACCGCCAAGACATTCATATTAATTTATTACTTTTAGAAGAAAACAATAAATCGCATTATGTTTTAATTAAAAATTTTTCCAGGCTAGTTTCATCTCAAATTAGTAATCATCATGGTAGACTTCATATCTGTGATGGGTGTTTAATTAACTTCAATTCACTTGACAAATTAAATGCTCATCAACAGAATGATTGCAATCATGTATACACCACACTACCTTCGACCATTCCGCGAAAAACTAAATTTGGTGATTTGTTACCACAAAATATTTTAAGATTTGATAATTTTGATAAAAAAATGTTAGTACCATTCGTTATTTATGCTGATTTCGAATGTATCCTACAACCAATTCATTCGTGTGGCGGTGATCCATCTGCTTCATTTACCCGGGATACACATGAACATATTCCCTACAGTTTTGCATACCAAATTATTTGTTCTTTTGATTCTTCTTTAAATAGATTTGTGACCTATTCCGGCCTCGATTGTTCAACGATTTTCATTTCGAAATTGGTAGAAGATATCAAGACTATATATGAAAAGTATTTAAAAGTCGTCGTACCAATGTCACCGTTGAGTTCATCCGAAAGACATAATTATGAAAATGCAGCTATCTGTCACATTTGTGAATTACCTCTCAATGGGGATAAAGTGGCAGATCACTGTCATTTAACTGGGATATTTCGAGGAGCCGCCCACTCCAATTGTAACCTCGCGTATAAAATTCCAAAGTTCATCCCTGTATATTTTCATAATCTCACCTATGATTCACATTTGTTTATTAAAGATTTGGCAAATGATAATTTGGATATTAACGTTATACCGGTAAATAAAGAAAAGTACATTAGTTTCAGTAAAAGAGTTTTAGTTGATCGTTATACGGATAAAAATGGCGCGGAAAAAAATGTTTATTGCAGCATACGATTTTTAGATTCTTTTAGATTCATGGCATCTTCTATCGAAAAACTTGCTCAAAATTTAGATTCTAAAGATTTCTTGACCGTCCGAAGGGCGTTTTCGGTAGATTTTCAATTCGATTTGATTAGAAAAAAAGGAATTTTCCCCTATCAATACATCGATTCTTTTGAACGATTGCAAGAGCCGAACTTACCTCCAAAACATAATTCCTTTAATTCACTTACTAATGAAAATATTTCCGATATAGATTATCAACATGCACAAACTGTATGGACCACGTTCAATTGTAAGAATTTATTAGAATATTCTAATTTATACTTAAAAACGGATGTGCTTTTATTAGCTGACATTTTTGAAAATTTTCGCAAAATTTGTCTTCAAACATACGGCCTGGATCCCGCTCAATATTACACTAGTCCAGGTTTATCTTGGGATGCTATGTTGAAACATACCAAAATTGAATTGCAACTAATCACTGACATCGATATGCATTGTTTCATTAAAAATAGTATACGGGGTGGGTTGGCTCAAGCCTCTTTGCGTTATGCAAAAGCGAACAACAAATACATGTCGAGTTATGATGTCAGTGCTCCTAGTTCATATTTAACGTATTGGGATGCTAATAATTTATACGGGTGGGGGATGTCGCAGTATCTACCATATGGTGGTTTTCGTTGGCTTAGTCAAGATGAAATTAACAATTTAAATATTTTAATAGTCGCGGATGAATCAGATATTGGTTACTTTTTAGAAGTGGATGTCGAGTATCCTATAGCTTTGCATGATGAGCATAATGATTTACCTTTTCTCCCCGAGAATATGGTACCCCCCACTTCAAAATTTCAAAATAAAAAATTAATTGCTAATTTACAAAATAAAGAGAAATACGTCATACATTATAGAAATTTAAAACAAGCGCTACGTTTCGGTCTCAAAATTAGTAAAATTCATCGCGTTTTGGAATTTAGTCAGTCAAATTGGCTTCAAAATTATATTGATTTGAATACGAGCCTTCGCCAACAGGCAAAAAATGATTTTGAAAAGGATTTCTACAAGCTAATGGTAAATTCCATATACGGGAAAACCGTTGAAAATGTTGACAAGCGTGTAGATGTTAAATTACTCACACACTGGGGGGACCATGGTAATAAGCGTGGAGCTCGTTCTTTAATCGCTAAATCTAATTTTAAAAATATTAGCATTTTTTCTGAAAACTTTGTGGCTATCCAGATGGAGAGGTTAAAAGTTGTTTATAATAAACCAATTTACATTGGCTTCTCTGTTCTGGAGATCTCAAAATATTTAATGTATGACTTTTACTATGATTTTTTGAAACGTGAATATGCCGAAAAGGTTCGTCTATGCTATATGGACACCGATAGTTTTATTTTAAAAGTTGAGATTGATGATATATACAGCGACATTAAAAACAATATTTCAAAATTCGATACTTCCAACTTTTCGACCGATAATGTTTACAATATAGCACCACAAAATAAAGCTGTACTGGGTTTATTTAAAGATGAAAATGCAGGTAATATAATGAATGAATTTGTTGGACTTCGCGCAAAAATGTATGCTTTAGATGTTGAAGGTAGGGAACTTAGAAAAGCTAAAGGTGTAAAGAAATGTGTTGTTGAGAGTGAAATTAGTTTGGATGATTACAAAAAGTGTCTGTTTGAACAAAATTTAGTCTATAAAACTCAAAATTTATTTAAATCTACACTTCACACCATTCATACTATTCAACAAAATAAATTGGCTCTATCACCTCATGATGACAAACGCTGGATTAGTGGGGATGGTATACATACCTTGGCCTGGGGTCATTGTCGCATTGAGTAGTCATTTTTTAGCAGGTCTTATGCGCATGTGTCCCATAGAGCTATTACTCCACTTCAGTTCAAGTGAGTATCCCCACTATTATTTCTTTAATATTTGATATAACACTCCACAACATAAACCAGTCTTAGTTTGTCTAAGTATCAGTTAAGTTGTGCGTTTAATTTCTCATAAAACTTTATACATTAAAATGGAAGCTAGTAAGCCTGAAAACAATTATATATAAAGTAATAACTATATATTTTTTATTTCTTTTCCAGAAACTTATAATGAATTTATCGACAAATCACTTAAAATGATTGAAGAAAACGTTGTAAAAGAAAAACAGTTGATTGGACAATCATCGTACTTCCTAAACAAAAGTGGTTCCAAGTGGCTCAACATCGGTCTTAGTCCGGCAGCTGGATACGTCCCCATCATTCAGCTTCGTTCCCCGACAAACTGTATATTCTTCACACCTGAAGAATGGGTGGAATTTTGCAAGACCGAAGGTTGCAGTCCTAACCATCAAATCGAGTCATCAACATATAAAACTATTAGTGTTATACGCATAAGTAGTCGAAATCAGCAGATGGTGCTTTCGAAGGATACATATAATAATTTGTATAATTTACAACCACTAATTAAATATAAATTATCGTTTTTCACTGATAACGATTTTCCTATGTTTTATAATACATTATTGAAATCATGTATAAATTTAAGTGGTGATCTATATGGTAATATTGTTAAATTAATAGAGGATCATTCAAATTCTTTAAATGCTTTCCTAATGTTGGAAGTGCTACATATTTCTTTTACTACTCTTCATTATGATTACGAAGTAATGAAAATAGGTGAAATTGCTAATTGTAGTTGGTGTAGCAATAATAGCTATTGATTTGTCCATATATTTCAGAACTGTATTACTTAATAAAAGTTATTTTTTGTATAGATTTGTTTGTTACAACGATTGTAAAAACTAATTCAACTTGTATGTTTCATACAAATGTTAGACTGATTTTCTCAAAATACTTTAGCATATCTAATTGTATGTGTTGGTATTTAAAAAAATAATAAATCTGTCTAAAGAAGTTAATCTTTTATTTAAAGAAAAAAAACCTTACATCACCTAAATCACTTTTGGGACACAGTGTATATATTAATATTTGACGTAATCAGAAACCAGGGTGTATATTTAGTTTTAATCTTACCTGGAGGTGGCCATCTTGTTTTATCACTTTGAAGCACGTCACAAAGTACCATGCTGTATATGTATTAAATTCAAAACTTTTATTTTGGCGGACATCTTGGTCCCTAACTTTTGAAACACCCTGTATGGTTGATACGTCACGGAGTACCATGCTGTATATGTATTAAATTCAAAACTTTTATTTTGGCGGCCATCTTGGGTCCTAACTTTTGAAACACCCTGTATGGTTGATACGTCACGGAGTACCATGCTGTATATGTATTTATTCGAGGGCCGCCACTAGCGCCCTCTGCAAAACCGCGGTGGCCGCGTTTGGAACTACAAAGTGGAGGGGGTAAATCTTCGCGGTTTCAGGCCCGTGGCCTCGGGTGCAGAGTGCGATCTAGAACTCCCGTTCTTTCCCTACTTAGCGTCTTATCTGTGTATTTACAACTAAATTACTTGGGTATTTCTGGTACAATATACCAAATTTCACTTAGCAGGTATGTAAAATTTTTATTATGGTTTTACTAAAGTACGTTTTTTTGATTCAATTAGTAGAAACATACAAATTGTATCGATTGAAATATAAATGTACATTATATCATCAAATTAAGGCCGGTAGTTAGTTCGTACGTTACAATACATGTGCCACACATTCCCACAAAGACGTGTCTTACACTTCGGGCATGATGACATACGTTTACTATGTCTATGATGGCACTATACCAATGTGCAGATGTTGTTTATAAGAACATTAATGTTTTAATGTTGATAGAAATTATATTTTCTATTTGTTATAGCATAAACGACATGAATAACAAGCAAGAAAAATCTTCCAAAAGCCAGCAATGGTCAGCTGATAATATGGGAGAAGCTATAGATGCTATAAATTCGAAACATATGAGATGGAAACTCGCTTCGAAGACATTTAATGTTCCAACAAGAACACTTCGGCGAAGGGTTTCGGATAGTAATAAGGTGCTAAAAGGTAATGTTGTATGATTTTTGGGAGGTAGATTGCCTATCTTTAATAAAGAAAGAGAACAATAAATAGTTGACCATATAAAAATGTTAGAACTAAGGTTCTTTGGATTAACGTGTACTGATGTGAGAAAATTAGCTTTTCAACTTGCTGAAAAGCTAAGTTTAAAACATAACCTTAATAGCACAAAAGAATTAGCTGGGTGGGACTGGCTTCATAACTTTCTAAAGAGAAATCCTTCCATAAGTCTCCGAATCCCTGAAGCAACCTCTCTTGCACGAGCTCAAGCATCCAATAGACCAAATATCAAAGCATATTTTGAAAATTTGACAAAAGTAATAGAAGAATACAAATTTACGCCTGAATACATTTTTAATATGGACTAATCTGGATTGTCCACTGTCGAATCTCGTTCTGAAAAAAATTTTGCCTGCAAAGGAATGAATCAAGTAGGCTCATTAACTGCTGCTGAAAGAGGTCAGCATTTCACAATAGTTGTATGAATGCGATAGGAAATTCTGCTTAGGCCAGAAAAACTTATCAGAATCTTCTGTAGTTGAAGTAAGTAGCGTGTCATCAGTAAAGATTCCAGTGACTTCTTCAAATGCGATTGATTTTATACAAGAATTATCACCAATCCCTCAAATGGATTCAATACTGAAACAGAGAAAACGCAAAAGATCAGATGCGCAAGGTGTTTTGAATAAAACACCCACTATTGAACTATTAAAACTCAAGGAAGCAGACCAAAAGACAATTCAAATGTTGATAGTTATAAAAATCTGGATCTAAATGTACCACAATTTCAAGATGATTCTGATGATGAAAATCCTGCTTGCATTATTTTTTTTATCTATTGTAAATAATTAGTATCTACCTATGCCATCATTTCATTATATAGGTATATGATGGCACATTTGTTGGGTAAGCTATCAACTATTGGGGTTTCACAAAACCTTCTTTTATTTTTCAAATCTTATTTTGCACAGCGCACACAATTTGTTTTATTTGATGGTTTTCGAACTAACCAAATTACTGTAACATTAGGAGTACCTCACGGATCTATTTTGGTTCCATTATTCTTTAACATTTATATTAATGATATCACTGAGTCTTAGATGTAGACTACCTGTTCTATGGTGATGATCTCAAAATTTCTCTTACGTTAACAATCTTGATGACAGTTCAAAATTACAAATGAACCTTGATAAGGTATGTGAATGGTGTGTACTTAATGATCTGCTCCTGAACATAGATAAATGTTCCGTCATGTCATTCACGACAAAGACTGAGTCCCTTATATATAATTAAAATGTTAACGGTTTTGTCCTCCAAAGGCCTGACACTCTCTGTGATCTTGGTGTCTCCTTTGAAGCTTGAAACGCGATGGTCGCTATGTAATTGCTGAATGAAAGCTTGCTGTCATTCAATAATCACATAGCGACCATCACGTGTCAAGCTTTAAAAAGCCTTGGTTTTGTTATTCGGCATACCAAAGAGTTCAATAATTGCTCAACTATAATCAAATTAAATTTTGCATTTGTTCTGTCGAGATTGGAATATGCTTCTGCAGTGTGGAATCCATTCTATGACATACGGTCTAATGCCCAGGAAAACATTCAGCGTCGTTTTCTGAAATATTTATATTTCAATGTTGATGGACAGTATCCCGTCATTGGTATATCACCAAGTGATATGTTACAGCGTTTTTCATTGGACACTTTGAAGTATACACGCGTTGTAATGTCCTTAATTTTCTTATCAAATATATAAAAGCAGAATTGACTGGCCCGAAATTCTTGAGCAACTGCCTCTATATATTCCTCGGGTATCTTCGCGGTCGACATTCAGTTTTTACGTTCCCACACCGCGGCCTAATACCCTTAGATATACATTTGTAACATTAGTAACAAATATCCGTCTCTTGACATTTTCAAATATACCTAATATCCGGGATATTAGGGCTGTCCTTACTGTTCAGTACTATATCTATATTTACAGTCCAAATCAATTGATTTTCCGCTGTATTCATAAGTAATTCCGATATCGTCAATAGAAAGTTCGGTTGTCAACAGGACATTTCTGATCTCCAAATGAAAGTTCTATTATTCAAAAGAAAGGACGGTTGCTGTCAGCTACAAAAAAACAAACCTTAAGGCGCGAAGTAATTGAAGATTAATCTTGTTATTTGGTAGAACATTTATATATATTATTTATGTATCTGTTGTCTAAAACATATGGAAAATAAAGTGTTACTCAACAAATCCATTTTCTTATGTATTTAGGTAAACCGAACTTTCTTTTGATCATAGCGGACTTTGTTTTGAATAATAGAAATTTCATTTGGAGATCAGAAATGTCCTGTTGACAACCGAACTTTCTATTGACGATATCGGAATTACTTACTTATGAATACAGCGGAAAATCAATTGATTTGGACTGTATTGTTACTATTCCCAGCAAACATGGAAGTAACGGCCGTCAGTCGGGCTACTGTCGGCAATGCTGGGCAGATGACGGCAACGGCATGCTAATAAAGGGCCATTGTAAAAAGTTTGCCGGCAAAACTGTGTAAAAAGATGTAGTTCTCCGTAATTGGCCCGCTGGCGGACAAAATTCTTTAGTGGAGCTCGTGACCTGCAACTCCTAAGTGAATCGCTACATTTATATGATACAAATACGGACGCTAGTGAAATTTCGATAAGTAACTAAATAAAGTGAACATACAGAAACTATTCATTTTTACTTCTGCTTATGAATGTTTTTATTTCCAGTGATAGGTATAAATTCTTCCGAAACATATGTATCATATTCAGCTGCGATTGGTTGAATTTAGAGGAGCAGACCAGGGGGGGAAATGTTAAATTGAGATTGCGTAGACATCGTTTTACTTCTGCCTGCAGTTGGTAGGTGGCGCATGTGTTGACGAAATTTTAGGATCACATGTGATACTTCAGGGCTTAGCTGCTTGTAGGCTGTTGACCGTGTTTGGTAACTATGGTAACTACATGTAGTATAGTTTTCAAATATTTCTGTTGACAGTTTTTAATTAATATTTATAATTATATGCTAATTATTAATCAGAGTTATAAAATATTAACTTATTTCTTAAAATTGCATGTACGTAAGTATTTATTCTGCATAATTCGAGTAATTTATTTATTTATTAGCACTTTTTTCTAGACTTCCTAGTAATTATGCCGACAAGAAAATGTTATGTGTCAAATTGTGACCATAATGTAAAAGTTTTCTACATCCAACATCAATTCGTTTTCATGAGTGGTAGGAAGCTACATGAGATCCTAATTTATTCAATGACATAAGAGAAGATCGACGATTTCCATTTAAGGAATAAATAAGTTCAAATGTAAGAATAATTTAGAATGCTTTCTCCTTAACATTTTGAAATAGAAATAAATTTTCATATAAAAATAAAGCGTTACTAAAAAGATATGTTTCTAATTTATTACTGAGTTATTATAGCAATAAGTGTAGTTTATTTTTCTTTAAAATACATCTACTGTTTTACTTCCGAACATTTAAAGTGAAGAATAAAAACTATTAAGGTAAATACAAAATGGAATAGAAATATATAATATTTAAATTTCCCGGTTCATCGGTTTGATCCATTTTAGTACTGCCTGCAGTTGGCAGGCGGCGCTAAACATTGTCTAAACTTTTTAGTACTAAGTTATACTATCTTCTAGTATAGTGATCTGTGGAGCAGACTAGGGACTGGGGTCGTCATAAGCAGCTGTCAAATAAATTGTGTGTTGTGTTGTTTTTCGTTGCGTTTATGCTATTTCACGAATATTGTGCTAATTGATTGATTTAAAAATGGACCTGGGAGATTCTCAAACCATTAACCCGCCAAAAAGGTGAGTATGTTTTCGTTTTATTTAAAATGTTTAACGTTTCTCACGCGTCTTAACTCATAACCTCATTCATATTTGTTGGGGGTGTGGATTTCCTACAGCTCGCTTGAAGTTTTCTTTTTTATTGCAACTGTTTTTCATTTAATATTTTTAATTTATTTTAATTTATTAAATAGCTATATGGCAGTAAGGTTCAATCATTTTAAAAATTATCGTAGAAGTTATAGATACAAGTTAATTAAAAGGGATACTTCTGAAACTTTGAAATTGGGTGAAATTGACGCTTTGGTTAGCAAGAAGCAATGCACAGATTTCAAAACGAATACTGGTGAAACAGTAGAATGTGTAGAAGCTGATTAGGTATATCATTAATAATTGTGATACACCCACTAATTTAGATAATAGTAATAATCTACAACTTGAACAAAGAACCGTCGACTTTCAGAAATTTCAAATCACTTGCTTTTATAACTTTTCAGGTTTCTTTTTGCCAGCTCTCTAGCGGGAAAGATGTACCTATTGGATACGACAAGGCGATTTTTAGCTAAAATTGTGGGACAGAATTTAGTTGAAACTTATAACTGGTGTGGAAAAAATAACAAACCAGCTTTCAGCAGTTTAAAAAATAGTGTACGTAACATTCGTTGTTGGTAGGTAGGTAGAACCTTTTTATAAATGAAATTATTATTTATTTTTGCTTCCAGTAGTAGTTAGGAAAAAAAATTCAGTAAAAACGATACTCAATAGGAAGTAGAAACGATTATCAAAAGCTGGCCGAGGACTGCGTTTTTTAAGATTTAAAATGTTACTTTTTGTGAACTGTTCAAGAGAATATATTTAATGTTTATTTTAGGAAATAAAATGTTGTTTTGGGAATTGAAATATTAAAATAAATGTTTTTAAATAAAATTAATTTTTGGCTTGTTTTTGTGGGCGGCGATCGATCGGCATTGTAGCGGATATTAGTCGCATCAACTATGGGCCAATGCTGTAAAAAAGGCGATATTCCTACGTTGGCCCGGCTAGCGGCCGCAGTCTCCTGTTGATAGCGGGCCAATATAGAATTCAGTTAGAGGTCCGCCATCCGCATAATCGGCTAGCGGGCATTTGTCCGTTGAAGGCCCATCATTAAAATGTTTGCTGGGTTACTTAGTTTTTTTTATATCATGTGTTTTTTTGATTTTAATATCATGTATATATCATTTTTGTGTCCCTAATCTCCAATCTGTAATTAGACATCTGTCTGTTGATTAGTGTTTCAAATAAAAAAATAAATAAATTGCATTACTTTATTAAATATTTTGCTTTAATACATCTATTGAACTATTACCTGAACAGGATTAGATATTCTATAGATATACTACATAAATTATATATTTAAGATTCCTTGAAGTTGCACCGAGAAAAATAAAATGTTCAGTCAAACTCAACATACCTGTTTGTTCACCTATAATCAATACCTCATCTGTTTTGATGCAATGCAAGTGAAGTTGTTGATACTTGCACATTGGCAAAGCAGTTTCGTGTGTTGTGTGAACAAATATTATTAACTAAATAGACAAATGAAATGTATTGCAACAACTACACGTATCAGTTGGAAATTGTTGGCCTAACAATGGCAACTCATTGTATGAGATAGAATAATTTCGTGTCAATATCTCGTATATATTAAACAAACGAATAAAATTTTGTCATTCTTTGAAATCCTTTTTCAGTTGATTGAAATATTATAGTCTATTAATGCAAGAAATACAAGGTTTTACTTAAGAGTGTGTAAATTTTCAATCTACAAATTCGGGCATTTGGTCATCATGAGTTTAAAATTTATAGATAATTGAATCTATGTTGAACCGTCGCTTTTTAATTAATTTGTTTTTACATAAACTCTTGAACTATGGTGTCTAATAACAGTCTTGAGTTTTAACGTAAGTGTTCTAATTCAAAATAAATTTAAATTCCTAATATGTATATTTTAACTATTGAAAAATCCATTACTATATAGAACTACACATTACATATTCGAAAAATTCCCAATTGACTAACTTTTCTTGTACGTCGTCCATTTCACGTTGTAGCTGCGCGTACAAAACGCAAATACCTAATCATAGCAAATAATTGCTGAACTGCTTATAACATATTTCCTCCACAAATCACACACCATCCCCCTCGCTACAAAGAACCCGGTGAAACAGTATTGTCAATTTCGGAAACGGTTTGTTATTGTTGTCTTTATCTAACTTATCCCTACATCTATAGGTATGTCTCGTACGCATCTATACATTCCGCCTATGTATTTGGCACCAGCGGAGTTTTGATTGGTCAATTCAAAATAATTCACCAATAAGTAACTCGGTGCCAAATGCGGTATTTATTCCATAAAATGAGTTTGATTTATTGCACAAAATGAATTTGCCTCTTTGTTTTAAACATATTTCGGTCAGCACTAAAGAGTCCAATGTGAATGTTGCTATTTATAGAGCAGATTTGTTGAAAGAATGTGATGTTAACAAGTGGATAGAAGAGTACAGCAACATAACCTCAAGTTGGCGGCATAAAGCAAGTAAACAAAATTCACCGCATTTTGTATGCAGGTAAGCATTCTTACATAGGGTAAAGATATCTCATTAGAAGTTGAAACTGACAATAATTATTGCAGTAAAGAATATCTATGTCACCATGCAAGCTATCGTAGAGTTGTCCCAGAGTTTAATAAAAAAGGGAAATCAAAAAATTGTGATTGTCAAGCAAAAATTAAAAGTTCCATCAAACACACAACGAAGGACACTTGAAAAAAGATGAATACGTAAAAGTAATGGCATATTTATTGTTCTTGATAGAGAGTTTTAGCATGACGTACCTACGGCAACAACTCCATTAATATTCAATATACTTCTGTCTTTATATCTCACATGTCAAAAGAAAATGACCGTCACCGAGTGAATAACGGAAGAGTGCTAAAACTCTCTATTATCTATTTCACTATTAAAATTCTACTTAGGTTGACTGCCTACTTCACTACATTTTAAAGTTGTACTTAATTTACTTTTTAGACAGGCTTCCCAGCTACTATAATCATTAGGAATCTTCACAATCATAATTTAAACGTGGGTGAGAGCCTTTCACATTTACGTCCTTCGCAATATACCCGAAAACAATATGAAACTTATTTTGATAGTGGATTTGGTATCAAAGAATTAATTGACTACCATGAATCTAAACTCGAATTAAAATATGGGACAGAAAGCAGAGAATTAGCAAATTCAATAATCAACCCAAAATATCGTACTGTCACGTATTGGCATGAGACGTGGCGTACTGCTAACTTAGGACCACGGTGTTATGGAGGTAAATACCTACCTACCTATTATTCATTAAACCTAATTTTTATGGAGAAGAGCATGGAACTGGTTTCAGTTTACTTCGGTCATCTTAAACAGTGCATCCTACTTAGTTTTATATTTTATTTTAATGAAATCTGTTTTTTGCAGAAGATTCGAGAAAAACAGGCAGCTTACACTAACGAAGGAATCATTGTTGCAGTCCAAGAGAATACTTTTGCTGTAATAGTGGTCACGAATATCATGCAGAGGGCTCATAAGTTGCCTTTTTCGAAAGACATTGTTTTCCTGGACAGTACAGCGTCCTGTGATGCCTCAAACCACTCTGTGACATTCATGTTGGCATCCTGCGATATAGGTGCGATTCCACTGGCCGTAATTATCACAAAAGGCCAGACTACTAAAGATTATACTTCAGGATTTCAGCTGATAGCAGATAGTGTGCCGGATTCCTTTTGTGGCAGAGGTTGCCCTGAACTGTTTCTTACTGATGACAGTGATGCTGAAAGAGATACATTGAAATATGTTTGGCCTTCCTCTAGAAGGTTATTATGTCGCTTCCACATATGTCAGTCTGTTTGGAGATGGCTTTGGAACAAAGAGAATGGCATACCTCAGGATCATAGAATAACTCTTTACAAATCATTTCAGAATATTTTGGTGGCATCTACACCTGCAGCGGCTGAAGCCTCTTTCACCAATCTCACTTGTGAAGCAGACGAATATCGGAACTGGATTAATTATATTACCAATAATTACTGGTCTAGAAAGGAAGACTGGTGTTTGGCTTACAGAAACGCAACCACACATGGTCACCAAACCAATAATTACAGTGAAATTACAGTCAGGCTTTTTAAAGACATCGTTCTACGAAGAACGCATTTGGCACCGAGCTACTTATTGGTGAATTATTTTGAATTGACCAATCAAAACTCCGCTGGTGCCAAATACATAGGCGGAATGTATAGATGCGTCCCGTACATATTAAAAGACACAATTACTTTTTTCAGTCTAACGAATCTCGTAAGATACTGTACATTGTAGGTATCTCTTTTTCGCGTTACGATTTATTAGACCAGCAAAGAGGAAAGAAACAACTGGAGACTGGAATGTGTTCTTTTCCTCAATGCTCTTTAGTACATCTGGTTCAATCTGGATATTTTGTGCACGCCGTCGCGGCGCCGCCTTTGTACAATACAATATTCTAATTTAGTTCAATCAAGGGAGTTTTAGAATTTCTAAGCTTAAAATAAACACATGTTGATTCAAACGTATGGATAAAAATAAATTTGCAGATTTATTTATTCACCTGAAATACTTTTATTATGTAAAATATATTGAAAATAGAATATGTTGAGCAGAACCATTCTTATTCGAATCAACAATTTATTATTCTATTCAACTAATAAAATTCAAATAAAATAGAAAGCTTCTTTAAAGAATAAGATGGTGTTGTTTAAATATATATTTAATTTTATTGAACACAAGAAAGTGGACACCACACGCTTTCTTGAATTTACATTTTCATTTTTCTCAATGTGGGATCAATTCGACATAAGAGGGGCGTTTACTAATAAATAGAACCTTATGCAACTTATATTACTCGCGGGACTGGTAGACGCAAGGGGGTGTGAGTAGGTGGAGGTAGACGATATTCGGTTCTATCACAACGCTTCGGTTATATTCACAGATTCTGTCATAGATAAAGAAATACTATAGATAGGAAACATAATGTATAAAGAATGAGTACTTACAGAACTGTTGATGTTGTTGATGTTTTATAATAAGCCAATTTTCGCTTGTCCATAACTGCTATATTATTATACACTCGAATATTATAGGTATATTTGACATTTAAACGCAAGTGACAGTTTGTAATTAAACTGTCACTCGCATTTAAGTCTGCTATAGCCGACCGATTCCGATAGATTTTCGTCTTCGCTAGGACCGGTAGAGATACCGTAAAGTGGGGACAGACGACGCGATTAGCTTGAAAAAACCTCGTGTAAAATGTGTGTGACAATGTTTACTGTTTAATGTTTTTTATCTAAAAAAATAATTACATAAATTTGATTTTTTCTTTATATCGTACATCAAATGTGCAGCTGGCGCGTAGAGGTCGTTTTTTTTGTGTACCAGCCCTAGTTAGTAGACACTAATCAAATTCATGCATTTTTGTGGTTATTTCTAAAACACATAACTTTCTTAAGAAAATAAATTAGTACAAAAACTGACCTTGACATTATGCCTTTTGCATCACTAACCCAAATTTCAGATTCTAAAATTACAAAATAAGTTTAAAAACCGCGAAACGGCAATGCCTTAATTTTCGATAGGTATTATAAACGCTCCTCTTAAAGCACTTTATTAAAATATAAACTTAAATATACTTAAACATAAAATAAAATAATTTTATATTTTTATTTAATTCCTAACTCAGTAGAGTTCATATTTTCCTACTTAATATTTACTTTTCTTCATACGACACCCTCGCAAGCAACAATCTCATGTTCTAACCTGTTCGAAGAGACAAAGGAGTTTCATAAATGTTTTCCCAGAGGCAAACGAAGCCCCTAAAAGGGTACTAACGTGTTGGAAAGTGTTTCAAGTTCACTTTCAGCCGCCGAAGACACAAACGTGACTCCCGCGACGTTGACTTTTTACTTTGTTCTCGGTTGTTGATCGGACCGGCGAATAGGACCCACCGCCACCGCACCCCTTACACTTACGAAGAAAATGACGCGTGCATGACGGAAAGTGTGCTGGAAAGGCTCTCTGATGAAGAGAAACGACCCTCTGGAGATCTAACATGAAAGAGATAAGGCGAGGGCTGCTTTAACTCCGTTATCTTTCACGCGAGACAGGACCAGGCATTTTCAAACATCACGACGGTCTACGGTTGTATTTTCTGCGTGGATTACTTTCCCCGTGCATGTTTGGAATAAAAGGAGGTGTGTGTATACCTCGAAGGTGGACGTTTCCCCTTGTTTTACGTGATCTTCCGAGTAAGTGGAACTAGACGAAGTATTCCGTTGGTAAGCATGTAATAGAATAAGTTTTAACACTGTTTGTTCATCCAGTTAACATCCAGTTTGGACACTAGAGAGCTGAGGATCTTGTGTTGTCATTGTTGAAATTATTTTGTTTCGATCAGTGATATAATAATATAGAACTTCTAGATGCACTTGATAAAACACGCTTGATATGGATTATAATAATGAAACTTGTGTAACTAAACCGCGTAATGTTTCACGCGTTTCATTCTACTATTCATATCGAACTAGTATCATTAATAATTATAAACTTATTTTCTTTTTTGGGTTTGTGGTATTCCTTTTAATTAAAACTAATATATTTTACTAACGTTTCGATGTATTTAACATCTATTTCAAAGTTTATAAAATATATAACTGTAAAAGATTACAAAATATCAATCTACGGTACAATATGATTTATACTAACAATAATTATAATTCTTTTTATTTTTATGTATGGCAATGGGCAACCTATCTTAAAATTCATTTCATCATTAATATTTTCTAGGCTACTTTTTCATATATTCATTGCTAATTTTGTATTATTGAAAAGTATGAATTTGATAGATTTGCAATGTCAGATCTGTCATTTATTGAATATTTTTGTTTTTTAATATGAATCATTTCTAATATATCTCTTGCTTTTTGGTTATGTTCTTTGTCTAGAATTTTCACCCGATTGAAATCAAATTCATGCCCAGTATTAATAGTATGTTTTTTCAATGCGATGTTGTTTTTACAATATTTATGACCATCCATTCTGCTTTTTTAGGTGTTGTTTTGTTTGTCCGATATAAACACTTTCGCATCCCTTACATGGTATTTGATATATTAGGTGTGTATTGATCTTTCGGTATTTTAGCTTTTAAGATAGAACAAAGATTTTGTAAGTTGTTATTATTTTTATTTGCAATTATAATATTGTATGGTTTAAGAATATTTTGTATATTTTAGCACTCAGAGGTCGATTGATTACTGGGGGTGCAAATTATATAATAAATTGCCGGCAGAATTAAAAGATTTGCCTTTGACCAGTTTCAAAAAAAAAAGGTTAAGGAAATGCTTGTGAATAGGGAATAAGAATTCCTGGCCACTTAATACATCAATATTGACTGTACATATGTGCTTCGTTTTATGTCTTGTCAGTTCTTATTGGTGGTGTTTATCTTTGTATCATGATTTTATGTTTATATTTGTGTTTCTATATCTTTATATATCTATATATATTATCGACAGTTGTACGCTATGTACAAAAAAAAAGAAAATGACAATTTTCTGCAATGGTGTTATTACAAAAAATATACAATATACAATATACAATACAATATACAATACAATATACAATACAATATACAATACAATATACAATACAATATACAATACAATATACAATACAATATACAATACAATATACAATACAATATACAATACAATATACAATATACAACTTCAGCCTCTTAGTGCGATTAATGAATCACCGACATGCCTAAATAATATAATAATAATATCCTTTAAAGGCATTTCATTCAGAAGAATGACTGATAACTGTAGGAGTGTCATTAAGATCATTGGGACCCATTCTGTTTATTATTTTTTCTACTCCCATACTTTAATTGTACTATTAGATATACTGGGCATGTACTTTAAAAATGTCCATTAAGGGTCCTATATAGTGGAACGGAAATGTAATACTGGTTGCATAGCACATAATTTAAGAAGCCAAGGATGACACATGGGGAATATATAATAAATATTTGAAATAATAACTAAATATCTAAGTGAATAAAAATTCATTTATGACCAAATATTTACACATTTGCAACCGCGCGAAAGATTTTTACTAGAATAACTGTTAGAATGATGTCAAATTTTAAATTTTGAATAGCGCCCTCTACTCATTACATGTACTTTTGTGTATACTTCAATAAATAGTCTGTACTGAAAACTCGTAGAGTGCGTTTGCTTTTTAAGAGGTTATTGGCCCAGCGGAACCAGGTAGTTTTAATTAGTGCTGGTTAATAACGAGTTGTACAAGAATGGCTGTGAATTATATTTCGAATGTACCTAAACTCAGGGGAAGAGAAAATTACAGTGATTGGGCGTTTGCTGTTGAACATTTTCTCGTACTGGATGGTCTAAATGGCTGCATCACCATCATTAATTTTAACAATAGACGCACCTTTATACGTTCACATAAAGGAGGCTAAGGATGCAGGTGAATTGTGGAAAAAGCTAAAGTCATTATTCGATGATTCTGGTTTTTCCAGAAAAATTAATTTACTTCGCGCCTTAATTTCTACGCGCCTCGAAGATTGTGACACAATGGCGTCATACGTAAACCAGATCGTAGAAACGGCTCAAAAGCTAAGAGGAACCGGCTTTAAGATAGACGATGAATGGGTTGGCTCATTGCTTTTAGCAGGATTACCTGAAAAATTTGCACCTATGATAATGGCAATTGAACATTCTGGCATTGACATAACGACCGATCGCATTAAAACAAAATTATTAGATATGGAAGTTAATGTTGATAAAGCAGGTAGTGCTTTTATCGGTAAAACAAGAAACTTGCATAGTAAATCTAATAATAAAGTTGGTAGTACTGCAAATCGAGAAGAAACTGTTAGGAATGTCAAATGTTATCAGTGTAAACAATTTGGTCATTTTAAAAATAAATGTCCAAATAGACCTGAGAATAGTGCTTCGAAACGAAAAGTTTCAAATGCTTTTAGTGTAGTATTTATGGGTGGTAAATTCAACAAAAACGACTGGTACATAGATTCTGGAGCTAGTGTACATATGACGGTAAATAAAGAATGGATAGAAAATATTTCTGTGCAGACAAATTTACAAGAAATTATGCTGGCGAATGAAATGAAAACACCAGTGACTGGTATTGGTGATGTAAATATTACCACTGTTGTACACAATAAAAGGTATGATGTTATAGTTAAGGATGTTTTATGTGTTCCTGAATTGACAACAAATTTATTATCGGTTAGTCAGTTAATTAAAACTGGAAATACTGTGAAATTTGAGACAAATGGTTGTAAAATTTTCAATAGGGAAAATGTCTTAGTAGGCATAGCTGATTTATAGTCCGTCTCAACCCTATTATGCAGTACAGGTTTAATAGGGATATTGCATCTCTTATTATCTTTAGTAGTCTCTTAATAACGACATCTTTATATCCGGTTGCCTTGTTGCAAGTTCTATTATGCAATATATGATGGGTATATGAGTAATCGTTGCTGTCAATTGTCAGTTTTTGCCGTAGTGTGTAAACTTTTATATTGTCTTTAATTTATCTATATATAATTTCTGTTAAATCGTTCTTTTTAGCAAGCATATTATCTTTTTCAAGCATTTAAAAGTAAGTATGCATACCTAGATCTATAATTCTGATTAACGTGATAACCTATATACATATACATATACTTTTTACAGATTGCTACATGATATGAGTTTTGAATTTTAAAAAGTGGGACGAAAGAGTATTCTTATTGAAAGAGATGACATCATTAGGTGGAGACATAAATACTTACGAGACATCAGAAAATTCAGAGACGAAGGTATAGTTTATCATTTAATTTGTTATACTTTTATGTTCATTACGCAATTTATTACTTGCTTGTGTTTGATTGTGATTGTTTTATTTTTAGGTAGAACTATAATATATACTGATGAATCATGAGTGAATGACTGACACTCGGTAAATAAAAAGTGGACTGACGTTACTGTTCAAAGCAGTTGACAAGCTTTTACGTAAGGGCTCAGCACTGGTTTAAAATCACCAAGTGGTCTTGGGCCTCGATTTCCATTACTTCATGCTGAAGGCGAGCAAGGTTTTGTTATTGGTGCTGAATGTACATTTCTTTGTAAGAAAAATACTGCTGATGTTCATAACGAAATGGATGCAGATACATATGGAGATTGGTTCAAGAATAAATTGCTTCGAAATATACTAGAGAACTCGGTTGTTGGTCTCGATAATGTCTCATATCACACGAGAAAATTAGAAAAGTTTCCAGCAGTAGCACGGAGAAGACCAAATTATTGAATGGCTCACTGAGAAGAATATTTCACTTGATAATGACATGTTAAAAAGAGATTTACTGGCTTGTGTATCAGAGGTTAGGTCTCAGTATGAGAGAAACAAAATTGATGAATTTGCAAAGAATAAAGGGCATTATGCTCTTCGACTTTCACCTTATCATTGTGAATTAAACCCAATTGAAATGGTGTGGGCACAAGTTAAGCACTACGTTGAAATGCACAATACGACATTCAAACAAAGAGATATTGAACAATTAATTGTGAAGGGTTATCAGAATGTAACAGTGAACAACTGGCGGAATTACATTGGCCACCTTGCCAACTTGCAAGACGATGTTGAAGAGTTTATAAAATTAACGTCACACATTCATCATCAGATCAAGATTCTTTAAGTGATGAAGAAAAATAAAACAATATGTGTACCTACTCCTTTGTATGGTCATGGTTAGTTTTTTCATAAATGTTATCATGTATTATTAACTTGTTCTTATAAATGGGAAAATATGTTTTTGCAAAATGAATTTGTGAGGAATTTGTGTCTTTAAATGTGTATAACGCAATGTAGGTTAACATATTAATATTCAATAAGACTATATAAGTCATGTAACATATTAAAAAATAAAAGTACATGTTGTGTGTGGTTATTGTTATTCTTTTCATAAATATGTATTATTTAAGTTGTTTTTATAAATAGAACAGTTTTTTATGAAAAACAAACTTTTGATTAACTTTGTCTTGGTCTGAATTTATAGTGGATAGTTGATTAAGATGTCAATATTCAGTGTTGAAGAAAATTGTATACCTTAAGTGTTTCTTTGAAATATTAATTCATTTACTCTGGCTTACTATATTCAGTTAGATTTTAAATAATTTTTTACAGAACAATCCCAAAGGATTATATTATTACAAATATTTTAACTAATCCATCTTCTTAATTTTTTGTATGCAGTATGCATCAATTGAATGACAAACAGTCGTATAGGTTATGTTTTGATTAGAAAAAATGTCAGATATTGAACCGGAACTGTAACGACATTATACAATGAGACGATTTGGCAACCATGAAATCAATTCCCATAAGACCTGTACTGCATAATAAGGTTGAGACGGACTATAGTAGAAAACGTTTACAGATTGAATGTAGAAAAATCACAGGATTGTTTATTGGCAGCAACAGCAATAGTATCTAATGATATATGGCATCGTAGACTTGGTCATATTAATTTCAATGATTTGAATAAAATGCAAAATGGCATCGTAGATGGAATGTCATGCAAAAATGTGACAGACATTGAAAGAAAAAACTGTATTGTGTGTTGTCAGGGGAAACAAACCAGATTACCATTCCAACATAAAGGTACGAGAGCAACAAATTTATTAGAAATTATACATGCTGATGTTTGTGGACCAATGGAGGTTAAATCTATAGGTGGTTCAAAATATTTTTTGATTTTTGAAGATGACTTTAGTCGATTTGTTTTTGTATATTTTTTAAAAACAAAAGATGAAGTGTTTGGTTTTTTCAAGGAATTCAAAGGCATGGTTGAGAATCAGAAGGACTGTAAAATAAAAACTTTAAGAACGGACAATGGCAAAGAATTTTGTAATGATGAATTTGAGAAGTATCTACGACGGAATGGAATTATCCACCAAAAGACAAACCCCTACACACCAGAGCAGAATGGACTATCGGAAAGAATGAACCGTACGATAGTGGAACGAGCAAAGTGTTTAATGTTTGATGCAAAACTGAAAAAAAGATTTTGGGCAGAAGCTGCAAATACTGCAGTATATCTAAGAAATAGATCAGTTGCTTCAGGCTTGGAAAACAAAACCCCTTTTGAAATATGGACAGGTAAGAAACCAAATATTAATAATTTAAGAATTTTTGGCAGCACAGTTATGGTGCAGATACCTAAAGCAAAGAGAACAAAATGGGATAAGAAAGCAAAAAAAATGATTCTTATGGGGTTTAGTGAAAATACTAAAGGTTACCGATTATACAATCCAGACAAAGATGTTGTAATTACCAGTAGAGACGTCACGATTATAGAAGATGCATCAGAACAAATAGAGATTGTATTAAACACTGAAGAAGAAGATGAAGGCATAGTGAATTCAGTGGGGGAAGTTAAACAGAAGGAACTGGAAGTCGATACAGAATGTATAGATGAATCGAGGGACATTCAAGAAGAACCTGTGACACGAAAATCAGAAAGAAAACCGAAACCAAAATTGTTCAATGAATATGTAACTTACATGTGTACTACAGACTGCATAGACTTGGAAAGCGATCCAGTTACTTTCGAAGAGGCACTGTCGAGACCAGATAGTGAGAGGTGGAAGCAGGCGATGATGGAGGAAATCCAGTCCTTTCAAGAGAATGAGGCATGGGATTTAGTGGACACTCCAGAAAAGGGAACTATAGTGCAGTGTAAGTGGGTGTTCAAGAGAAAGTTCGGAAGTGATAATTGTGTTAGATACAGAGCAAGATTAGTTGCAAAAGGTTTTACACAAAAGCGTGGAATTGATTATGACGAAACTTTTTCACCAGTGGTCAGGCACTCAACATTGAGACTATTAATTGCATTATCAGTTAACTTAGATTTGAACATAACTCACCTCGACGTAAGAACAGCCTTTTTAAATGGCATTTTAAAGGAAAATGTTTTTATGATGCAACCTAAGGGTTTTATTGTTGAAAATAATGAAAATAAGGTTTGTAAGTTGAAAAAGGCAATTTATGGACTCAAGCAATCCTCCAGAGCTTGGTATAATAGAGTGGATACAATTTTATCAGATTTGGGTTATCAAAGGTCAGAATTAGAACATTGTTTATATATAAAAAATAAAGACAATAAGATAACTGTAATTGCCCTGTATGTAGATGACTTTTTTATTTTTTCAAATAATGTAAATGAAACAAATTTCTTGAAAGATAAATTAAGTTTGAACTTTAAAATTAAAGATTTAGGGGAAGCAAAGCAATGTCTTGGAATGCGAATAAATAGAGATAAAGATAAAGGAATTATAACTTTGGACCAAGAAAATTACATAAATCAGTTATTACAAAAGTTTAATATGGTAAATTGTAAACCAATCAGTACTCCATTAGAAACTAATTTAAGTCTTGATGATAATGATAAATGTGTTAGTAATAAACCTTATCAACAATTAATTGGAAGCCTTATGTACTTATCAGTTTTAACTAGGCCAGATATAGCATTTAGTGTAAGTTTCTTAAGCCAATTCAATAACTGCTATAATGATAGTCATTGGAAATGTGCTAAGAGAATATTGAAATATTTACAGGGAACTAAAAATTATTATTTAGAATTTAAAAAAGGGAAAGTAGAATTAGAGGGTTTTGTAGATGCTGATTGGGCAAGTAATACTCACGATAGAAGGTCTTATACAGGCTTTGTGTTTAGGCTTTCTGATTCTACAGTTTCCTGGGAAAGTGTTAAGCAAAAAACGGTTGCTTTGTCTAGTACCGAAGCAGAGTACATGGCACTATCTGAAGCTTCCAAAGAAGCCATATATTTAAGGAATTTATTATTTGAATTGACAGGGAATTTGAATACTGTTATTTTATTCAATGATAATCAAAGTGCTCAGAAATTAACTGTTAATCCATTGTATCACAAAAGATCTAAGCACATTGATGTTCGTCATCACTTTGTAAGAGAAGCTGTTGCAAAAGAACTTGTAAAAATTTTATATTTATCAACTACTGAGATGCCGGCTGATCTACTAACGAAAGGTTTAAACTCTGTTAAACATTGTAAGTTTTTAAGAATGTTAGGTTTAACTCAAATTTGTAATGTTTGACATAGTGGGGGTGTTAGAATGATGTCAAATTTTAAATTTTGAATAGCGCCCTCTACTCATTACATGTACTTTTGTGTATACTTCAATAAATAGTCTGTACTGAAAACTCGTAGAGTGCGTTTGCTTTTTAAGAATAACAATTCATTGTAATGTGGGTTGCCTAATTTTAATTTATTTTATATTCATTTAAAACAAAGTAAAGAATAGTTGAACGAAAAATAAGTGCAGAGGGGGGTAGCTTTTTATTCAATTTATAACGTGAACCCAAGCAAACAAATCTACTCCGAAGCATTTTTGAGAAAACTTGTTTTTAATATTTTGACATATTAATTAATTTTCTTTAATCCAATAATTTTCCTATAAATTTGATTCTTCAGCGGGATAGATTAGTAAATTGTTCATAAGTTGACATTGAAAGGTTTTCTCCAAATTTAAAATCAACAAAAATATCTTGCATCTGAAATCTGCTATTTTTCTATTGTTGACAGATCCACTATATAGGACCCTTAAGATACAAATTTTTCATTAAGATACGATTTTATATTCGATAGGAATGCGACATCCTAATATTCAATCAATATTCAATATGGTCATGACTACCTATCTGACAGATCTAAAAATTAATTAAAATTGACAGTTCTCTGCAGTTACTTGTAAGTAGTTAAAATTTGTATTTTTTTGAAAATACAAACTGTAAAAATGAGCGATAGTGACAGTGAAACGGAAAATTTGACTCCACCAGAAATTATGGAATAAGCCTTAATAGTCACGAACAATTTATTACCAGCGAAATCGGCGATATGTACGAGTTTTACTCTGAATTTATGAATTGGAGTGTTCAAAAAATAATGTTTTATTATGGGGTCGTAGGAAAAATAGTGTATGCAATTCGCATTTAATGGCTATTAAGACACTTGTATGTCGTATCTAATTCTTCGTTTTCCTAATTTTTTTCCTCCAATTTTTCTTCAGTTGAATTTTCTTCTCCCAAATTTTCTTCCTCCAAGTTATTTTTTCTAGTTTCAATCCCTCATTGTTAAGCTTTTCTTCGTCTAATTATCCATTCGGCTACTTTTTTTTCACTTTCTACATTCAAATATGGATCTGGACTCATTATTCGTGGCTTGTCAGCAGCTCGTTACTTGAACCGGCCCGGTAGTGTTGCTCATATTCATTACGACACTCGCCTGCGGCGTGTGTCGAAATCTTCATACTCGTGACTTAATAGCCATCATTAAATAATCACAACCATCCTTCTGAAAATCCTGAGGGATTCATTTTGTTGGCTCTCTTTTCGGTTCCTTTCATACATTTATAAAAGGTTCTACTTGACGACGTTTCTACTTTTCTCTGCCTCGTTGATTTTCAAGCCTTGCAAAAAGTATCCGTTAGGGCCAGTTTGGTATCCTAAAAAGGCATAATACATTTCTCAGCTTTTTGGGTAGTAACCAAATATTCACTACTGCCACATTAATAAAATGTGCAAATGTGAGCAAGATTGAATCTGATTTTTATGTAGTAAATTTCTTAAGACGTTGAGATGGTATTACAGATTTTATTACCAAACGATACTATACCAACATCCACATTATCTATATTGGCTATTTCTCGACCGTATTTACATGTCCATAATTCAGCTTCATTCCTATGAATTGCTCAATTACGTAACATTGCTGGTTTATGTGAACATTGATACAACTTTCGTGAAGCTAATTATATAACTCTTTATAATGATATCCTGTCAATTGACTGGTCTGAATTAAGCAAATGTGATGATGTTGATCTGTGCGTTGACATATTTTATAGTAAACTATATAATGTTCTTGATAAGTCTGTTCCTTTATGTAAGTCGTCTTCTCATAACTGTTTTCCACATTGGTTTACTAATGAAACCAAACAGATTTTTAAGCTTAAAAACTATTATCATCGGAGATGGAGAGCGTCTCAGCATACTTCCTTTTATCTTGAGTTCAGTAGGCTAAGGACAATCACCAAAAATTAGATTCACGAGTCTGACTTGAGATTTTACTATGAAGCTGAATGAAACCTAATGAGTGATCCAAAACAACTTTGGAGCTATATTCATCTCAAGGAAGGTACTTTTCGTATTCCGTCAGTGATGCATGATGGCGATCTCAGCTATGACAACCCTGCCCATATAGTTGAGGGATTTTCTCGTGTGTTTTCCCAGGTTTACCGGAAAGACTGAAATTCAACTGGTTCTGACATGAAAAATCAGCTAAAAGATGCTGATTATTTAACCATAACATATCTCAGCGGGGACTAGATGGAAGATAGTTAGAATTAGTCCTGTTCTGAAAAAGGGTGATCGGAGTGACCTGAGGAATTATCTTCCGATTGCAATTCTCTCCAACTTCTCCAAGATTTTAGAGCAAATACTGTACAGATTCATATATATATATATATACTATCACAGAAGAATATCTCCTGGGTTCGTGATTGGTCGGTCAACGACGAGTAATCTGCTTTGTATGACCCAATATATTAGTACCGCTCTTGATTCACGCTCTCAAATAGATGTCATATATACAGATCTTTCGCGCGCATTTGGCTCTATTAGACACGACATTCTAATGAGGAAACTTGATGCACCGAGACTTCATGGCAATCTGATTAGTTTTCTGACGTCATCTTAGGGAACGAATCAATTATGTGTACTACAATGGATTCAAATCCGCTGAATTTGCTGCCACGTCAGGCGTTCCACAAGGGTCTGATTTGGGCCCTCTGCTTTTTATACTATTTATTAACGACCTCTTGGAATCGTTTTCTTGTGATGGGTTGGCATACGCTGGCGACTTGAAAACCTATCGTCGTATTGTACTATCTCGGATGCTGTGCGTCTATAGTGTGATTTGGATACTCTCTATGAATGGTGTCAGCACAATGATTTGGCACTTAATATCAATAAATGTCATGTTATGAAGTATTCTAGGAGGATGGAACTCATTGACTTCGATTGGGGGGCAGGTATTGGCCTGCGTGCAGGAAGTAAAGGATTTGGGAGTGCTATTTGATCGACATTTATCCTTCGCCAAACATATCACTAATGTGTGCGCTTCTGCCTCTGGTACACTTGGTTTTATTTTTAGAAATAGTAGGCACTTTGCTAATGCAGCCACTGACTTCTTTATTCTTCCCTCGTGCGTAGTAAGCTAGAATACGCTGCTGCTGTTTGGCATCCAATTTATATCTGGTATAAATTGAAATTGGAGAGCATTCAGAGACGATTTTTAAAGTACTTGAGCTTTTAGGGCAGTGGAGTATATCCCTGTAGAAATACCGATCATGCAGTTTTGGTCGAGGAGCATAATTTTGTTCTACTGGACACACGTCGTGAGATTGCTAGAGCCAACTTTTTACATGGTTTAGTGTATAACAGGATTGACTGTTCCTATCTCTTGGGTTTGATTCATTTCAACGTGCCACGTCTTTCTGCCAGAAGTCAGGTTACGTTTTTTACTTCCACGTGCAGGACAACTCTCATGCTGAGGAATTCACTGCATCAAATGTCCTGTAATGGAAACAAGTATTTCAATGATATTTTTGTGGAGCTCAAACTTAAATGAATTATTTATGTGGAATGTATTGCATTATATTGTTTGTATTCCCCACATCTATTGTAAATTATAGTATCCTCCTCTTGCTGTTTTTTTACTGTTGGGTACACAATAAGGTATTATTATTATTATTATTTTTATTATTATTATTGTTGTTACGCGTGACATCTGTCTCACGTAAAACAACGTGCCGGGCAGTTGTTTGTGGGCAAAACAAGTATATACATTTTGTGAATTTTATTGATTTTAATAATTTATTTGTATTTTCGAGTGTATTTCACATAGCGAAATTCTTTATGATTAAACCTTAAGCAATTAGTTCAGTGTATCAATATGGAAATATGAATTGATCGAAATCTTAACTATGCTGGGTTGTGGTGATAAACGCCGTTCTCAGACGGAAGTCTGCACTTTGTTTAATAATAAATATTGTTATAAAAATATCATTCAATCAGCAGATAGACAAATAGAAACCAAGCTCGCAGAATCCACGAAAACTCAGAATTTGGTTAGGTATAAGGCATGGACCAAAAACCATATTTCTGGGAGGGTAAACTAACAGAAGAACTGTATTTAATTTTTTTGAGAGGCAAGATAGTATCCGCGTTAGCTCAATTATTAGTCAACAACACTCTCTTGTATTCTAATTCAATTCAAATTTATTTGCAATTCAAAAGCAATTACAATTGTCAATAAAGTAAATAAAAAGAATACAAAACTATAGTACTATAATAAAAATGTACATAATATTCAGTAAATACGCAACAACTGAAGGTTATAAATTAAAAGTAAAACGTAAAAATTCTTCTGAGGTGTAAAAGGCTTCTCTCATAAGAATTTTTTAATAAATTAAATATATATAATTAAAATAATTCGTTCCTGTTTTGGTCCTTTTCAGGTTCTGCGTTGACAGCACCATGTTATTCTGATTTCTTGTTGGGTAAGTATGGATATCAGAGTGCCTCTGGAAATTGTTTTGGGATCCATGGACCTAAAGAAGACAGGAGAGTATATATATTGAGGGTAAGGTTAATATTTGGTGCTGTTTAAATATATCTATACTGCTATCTCTATATCCATCCCCGGTTAGCGCTCTTACTACCTCTTTCTGTTGTAAGAATATCTTCAAGGCCGCCCCAGACGAACCCCACACTATTATCCCATACGACGCTCTGGAGTGGAAGTGAGCATAATACACGGTTCTTGCAGCATGGTAATTCGATACCTGCCTGGTTCTTCGTATGAGATATATGGCTGATGATAAACGTTTATGCAATACTTGCGCATGGGAATCCCATTTAAGATTATTATTCATTTCTATTCCCAGGAACCTAACTGTTTGGGTACAAGTGTTTGATTTGGTTGATATTTTCAGATGATTGGTTTTACCTTTGTTAATGGTTAAGTTATTGCTGCCAAACTATTCTTGCGCTTCTCCCATGGCGTTTTCTGTTTTCTCCCATACCTCATTCGTGGTCTTTGCTGAAGTCAGTATCGAGGTATCGCCTGCAAATTGATTAATTCTTCCCGTGCCGATGTTGCTCGAAAGGTCATTTATATAAATTATAAACAACACTGGTCCTAGTACTGACCCCTGCGGAACACCTGTGTTTACTGTTCGTACCTCCGATAAAACTCCATCCCACACGACCACCTGTTTGTTCCATGTTACATAAGAAGGACTCCATAAATTGCAAATGTGGTCCTCTCACTCCATACCAGAATAGTTTTTCCAGGAGAGTGTTGACAGATAGGGTGCCTTACTCAGGTCGCAAGAAAGAACCACTTCCTCACTACAATTTAAACTCTCTGCAATCTGGTCTACTATGTTTATTACAGCCGTCACAGTCGATCTACCAGTGCGATATCCGTTCTGCGATGGCACAAGGAGGTTTTTTGTTTTGAAATTATTTGCTAAGCGTTTTTTTCATTGCAGTTTCAGATACTTTTGATATTGTTGGTAATATAGCAATAGGTCTGTAGTTGCTTCTAGCAACATTTACTGAATCAAGATTATTATTAAAATTACTGTTTTTTTTTGTAATTTAATATCACTTGGGACGAAATAACTGTCTACGACATAACTCCTCGGTAAATAAACTATAGCATGAGAACAATCACTCGAACTGGTTTGAAGAGTGAATTAATTCACTTTAAATGAAGTTTCAAAAGAAAATACAAGATTTAAATAAAAATATTGGCATTCTCTCTGAAAAAAAAAGGAGGAACTTATTACTAGGGGGCGGACGTCCCAGGTTTAACCCATTACTGGCCAAGACAAGAAAAAAACATTTTAAACATTTTTTTTTATTAAATTAAACTCAGAACACAGTAATTAAGATACATTTTTGGTACAAGAAAATTAGGTATTATTTTTAAGAAAAAAATATATGGGTGCATGTACGCACCTTTGGCGAAAAGCAGGTTATTATAAAATAAAATACTAGTCTCTTGTATGAAAAATATCAAAGCAATCAGGATGCTAATGCACATTAAATTTCTTACACAAGTAAATTGTATTACTTTTGCAAAGTCAACACTTTTTTCTTGCACTCTTAGAATTTCGAATTATAATGTGCCTGATATTGTCAAATCTTATGTCACCTGGTAAAGCTGATTTAGAAGGTCTTCCATAAGACTAGTTGGATTTTGCTGAAATGGAAGCCTCATTGTGGGTGTCTTCTTTTTGTCCTTCGTATTTCAGCAGAGACAGCGCTAAACTTGAACGAAATTCCAGTTGGGAAATTTTGGTTTCATTTGCGATATTGAATATTTTCCAACTGTTTACAACCATAGTATCAACAACATTGGTGAATAATGGCCACCCTTTTGATTTGACTGAATTTCATATGTCCCCGTAATATCCTTATCTACATTGTCTTCCCCAATTACGTTTTCGTCAATATTTTCCTCATCAGTCATTTCATCAGGTTCTGGAGGCACATAAACAGCATCAATCGATGTAGCATTTTCATAATCTGAGTCTTCTTCTAACGCAGCCATTAGCTCTATGGCTGTGAGCGACCTTTTCATCTCCCATTTTGAATATTTTTTACTGAAACAAAAACAAACACCAACATAACCCAAATATAAAAAAGTTAAAAAAAACAGAATCACAAAACTGTCAAAAGAGGCAAGAGAAGAGCCTAGCTGCCAGATATATTTTGAACTTCACACTAGTATTATACCTAAACAAAAAATATCTTACCTCATTTTGACTATAGATATCTAAAAACACAAATTCAAAACTCTAAAGCACCACTAAGAAGTACCGCTACGATTGCTGGCAACCAACTGAAAGATGTATCAACGAATCAAATAATTTTCCGTCAACATGCGAATCGTGTCTCAACCTGCATGAAACCGCTCACGTTCTTCAAAAATGCCATGCTGCAGTGACCAGTGCGGTCGAGCAGCTTGGCACCGGGCGCGCGCTTTTACCTATGTATTAGCCAAAGGTGCGTATACGCATCCGTTACAAAATACCTGTCATTCTAGCTGTCGTTTTCAAACTATAGATATAAAGATGTGTATATATCAAAGAAGACATATTTTAAATATACACTGCGAGAAGAAATATATAACAAAAAATAATTAGTACCAAAAAAAAAAAATTAAGGTGTGCACAAAAACCAAAAATACAGATTTTTTTAATTAAAAAAAATTAAAGAATTTAACTTTTTATTGGATCATAATTTAACATAAGATTTTAGCCTGTTAAAAAAGCAACCCTTGCGACATTATGTATAAAAAAATATTTTTGATGCCAAAAAAAATGTTTTTAAAAGGTTGCGTTTACGCACCTTTGGCAAGTAATGGGTTAAACTACAACGGAGTTACAACGGAGCAAAAACACACAGTTGTTTACATTATTTCAGAATAGCATTATTCATATGAGAAACTGCAACATCTGTTGTTTACTTGAAAAGTTACTGAAAAGGATAACAAAAAATGCCCATCAAAAAAGGAATTTATGAGTAAAATCCTTTCTTCATCGGCGTAGGCAGAAGGGTGATGAGTTTTTAAAATTTATTATATTTATTTAATTGTATTTCGTAAAATAAATAAAGTTATATATGTGTATACCTATTTATACTTACGGTAGTTTCGTTTTTTCATTGTTTTGACTGTTAATTACGTACTTCGTAATTTTTGTAATAGCTCCTGTTTAATACCGGTTCATTGAATCTACTTCTTCCATTTATATCGACGTAAGTGTGCATTGGATTTTGTTAAGTTTCAATAACATACGCATACATTTTTAGTTATCATTTATTTAGATCTAGAACTTTGTTTATGTTACTCTGATATGGAAGAACGTCGAGAATGGCATCGTAAAACAATGGCAAGTTAGATTAAGGGTCATACTGATTGTATGTCCTCCATTGTCAGTGACTCCGAAATTTATTGTATAGTCTGTAAAATATCGTTCCAGAATGCCCAAAAAGGCCACGTAGCATCGCTAAAACATACATAGAAATTGGACCCGTTGGAAGCTGACAATTTTAACGAAGCACTCTGTGAAGCTTTAGTGGCGGCTAATATCCCATTAAAGAAACTTGACTTCTTCCAATTATACTGGTCGAAATGTTCCTGATGAATCCACATTACGCAAATATTATGTTTCTAAGTGCTTCACGACAACAGTAGAAGGTATTAGAAGACATCTTTCAAATCAGTACCCATGGATAAGTGCCGACGAAACTGTCGATATATTACGACGCTGTGTGGTAAATGTTGTAGCTGGTGTACTACATCCAACTATTCCATATAACGCATATGTAATAGCTAGGGGGCGGACATGGCCGGTTTAAACTACGACTGAGATACAACGGAGCAAAGAAATAATGTAAACAACACCCAGTTACTGAACAGCACTAATTAATATGGTGAACTGCAACATCTGTTTTGACGCGAAAACAACAACAAAGAAATGCCCATAAAATAAAGAATTTATGAGTAAAATCCTTTCTACATCACCGTGGATCGGAGCGTGAGGGGTTTTTAAAATTTATTATATTTACCTTATATTTCGCAAGAGAAATAATGTAAATATGTATATACTTACTGTTATTTAGTTTCAATAACATACGCGTACATTTTTAGTTATAATTTATTTAGATCTAGGTAGAACGTTGCTTATGTTACTTTTTCTGATATGAAAATGAATTGTCAGTGATTCCGAAATTTATTACAAAGCCTGTAAAATATCGTTACAGAATTCCAAAATATCGCACGTTCGTCACTTAGCTTTGGTAAAACATACACAGAGAATTTCGATAGTTTACAAAATTTCGTTACATGCTTAAATGACGATGCTCTAAGTATTTCTGAGTGCAAGGAACTAATACAAATACCAAATTTAAAAAATTAGTTGTTATTCCTTCAGGAACACTTTGGAAATTTGCCTAAACTAATCACATATTTTGAAAATCGAATCTCAAATTAAAAAAATGCATTAACCACATTAGATGTGGCTATTAATAATTCTAAGTGACTTCGGATGTGGCTTTCGGCAAAAGTTAGACGCTGTTTTTAATAAAAATCCAGATTTAGTAACATTGCGGCAATTGCGTATGGGGACAATGACACAATATCTAACTGTTAAATACGCTGAAATAAAAGAATATTTCCAGTACGCACCTATACAGTTGCGATGTAGAAAGGACGTTTTCTATCTACAAGGATGTACTTCATTCAAAGAGAACACATCTTACAGAAGAGAACTTTGAGAAAGTATTGCTAGTAAATATTAATACTCCTTTACTCGGCTTGAACTACAAAATGAACAAATAATAAGGTATTTTGTATTTTATATATCACCAGCCACTTGTTATACAATTATATACATAAAATTAAAACGTCTTTAAAAATAGAACATTTGAATAGTGCGCCCATGGGTGATGAGTCAACCTTTCTTGTCCGCGCCCTACTTATTACTTTAGTTAAAACTTTATCGATCTGTATGGAAGTGATTCTTGTTAAAATTAAATGCCTTTAATCATAGGATATATAGAGAGGAAATTTATTGTATTCTACTGTATCAACATGCTTATTTACCTTGAAATATATACTCTATACAATATGACTCCCAAGTTTTGTTGGACTTAAGGAACTTAATAGCCGCATGATGTATTCCCGCAATTTAAACTGCCGAAACTTCGACCGCCGCAACGACCAGTCTATATATTGTTTAAATTCACGACAAAGTTCGCTTTTGATGTTCCATCATCGTAACACGAACCTAAATGCGTTTTCGGCGTTCCGATGTTAGCGACAGTTGGAGGGAAGTTCCAGCAGAAATGCGGGCAGTAAAATTGATTGCATGTTAGTTTTATTATACGTATTGGCAGTGCTCCGATTTAAACGATTGCTTTATATCAATATTTATTGGTGTATTAGGGAAGTTATTGATTTGTTGTGTTATATTGCGGTTAGAGTCACTGCAATTTTGGCATTAGCAAGTATTATCCAAATACAGACTATCAATATGAAACAATTAAATGTATTTAATTACTTTGAATATTAATAATTATGTTTTAAATGTATTTTGTGCGTTTAAGTAATGAGCATCCTATTTAAAAACAACACAACGGCCCTATTATTAAATTGGAGTGCAAAATTACTTTACCCCACAGTATAAAAAGCATTGGTAATTGGTTGCACCTTGCGTACTCTTAATAAAACATATATATCGTGTCCAAAGTTATCACTGCACTATTGTTATCTTCTTGAGCTACAATTTCGGTTAAGTTAGCAATTTATTAGTGTTTTTAAAGCCGATTAGCATGCAACTCATGAAAAAACAATTGAATTACGTATTTCTGAGAAATTTGAAATTTATCATTTTTTTTAATGGAACACCTGTATATATTTGTACATATTTAGAAAAACGATTCTATTTGTGATATAACAGCTTCAATACACTATTGCCCTACACGAATAATAAAGTAGTTGTGTTGAATTTTAGTTGATGTCAAAGAAACATTATTAATAGTAGGCTTCTATCACTTCAACCCAAAACAAATAGTATGTTCATTGAAATTGTCAATAACGTACTGTGTCTGATTTTTTTCGCATAATAAATTATTTAAAATGGTTGCTTATTTGAATTTGTGATGTATTCTTTAGTTCTTTTTTTCTAAACAACTTATTGCTAAACGTTTCAAAATCTAATAATTTCTTATAATCATTTATTCTTTCATATTTATTTAAAATAATGCCATTTACGCATTTAGAAAAGTTACTATCAAAACACATATTGCTATGGTATTTACTTTTACGTTTGATATAAATGATGTAAACCTTCACATTTAATTTGTTCGTAACAGCATAAAATAATAAATTTTATTCGTGAACTCGTACAGAGATTTATTTTTTGCTTTATGGTCTTTCTCTTATTTAGTCTACTATGGGATAAGATGAGGAAATTAAACACAATATCTATGTTTTATACTAACATCAGATATATGTTAAATTATTGTGACTAACAACATTAACTCTTTTATAAAATTTTGTTCTTAATTAAAATTGTTTATATTCCTTTTAAATTGTAAAATGTGTGAAATAGATATAGAGATGAATGTTCATCATGTTTTCTTTTTATTTTTAAAAATAATTTTATGAAAATTATTAACACTATTTTACTAAAGCAAACATTCGCACGTAGTACTTTAGTAATTTAAAGGCTTGCTACTTAAATGTTCTGAAATCGGTTCGCACTAACCGCTAGCAGCAAATATTTTCAAATAGTACTATTAGTCATTTAGTATTTACCCATCAAAACATCCTCGCATGTTCGTGTTAAACTGTTTGAATTATTATTATGTGATAATGCAATATTTAATAATGCTCAACAATCCACTTAAGGCAAACATTTGCACGTAGTACCTTTGTAGCCTGTCTAACACCATTAAATATATTTATAATTGGTAAATGAATAAACTAAATATTTAAAATCAAGTGAACATTCATTTTAATAAAAGAAATTAAAATAACTTCGTATTATAACTCAGGTGAATTTACATAACTCACTTCGTTTGATCGTACAGTTGATCAAATTCCATTTTTTAATACCTTCCATTTTTATTTAATAACGATAAAAAAATTAATCAAACGAATTTTTTTAAAGAAAAATTTAACTAAACACTTAAACTGTATCTTTGAATACAAAATTTTAAATCATAGAAGAACAAGTAGTGCGTATTTGCCCTACTGTATTGTTATTCTCAAACAATGTTATCTCGGAGCTTCGCTTTCCAATTTTTACGTATTTACCATCCAAATTGCAGTCGAGAACTCTTTCTTGTTTTATCCTATTTTCGTTTTTATACTGGCAAACAAAACACAATCGGTATTTTTGCGCCCTCTATATCGAATTTTGAGTTGGCTATACCTTATGCTCATTGTTAAATTTTTCTTTTGTCGTCTTTAAGTGGTCACTTTTATTCAATTACACTGGCAGCTATACAACAATAGCGCTTCAAATTCTTCTTTACCGAAGTTTACAAATTTGTTGCTTCTTATCCTAGGTATGTGTGTTATTCCTTTTCTTCTTCAATGTAGACATCTGTTGTACCTGTATATAAATTCATTGCTCTCGTAGCTGTTTGTCAAATATTTTCTTTTACCATTTGCTAATCGTATTCTGATTCTTTTTTTTATTAGTTCGTCTATATGGAAACAAAGGGTAAACCTCGCAGACAACCTCTATCTTCTTTACTGAGCTCGTACTGGGAAGAATTGCCGCTTTCATTTTTTTCTCCCTGTCTTCAAACAAAGTTTTTATCTCAGGTAATATTGCTATTTGTAGAATGCTACAAACAAAGTATTGACGTTTTAATTTTCTTTTGCAAGTACTTAAACCATACATGACCATTACTGATGCCCACGAAACACAAGGGCCACACATACAAGAATCAATGAATATATTTTAAACTATCATGATTATGTATAAAATGTTTTATTTACGATATAAAATCTCATAACATAAATATCGCAGTTATATCCTTTTTAATCAAATGTACGTATTTACTATCTTTTACTTTTACTGCTTGAGTCACATTTATGAATTAATACTATTCATATTCACATTCATATCCTTATTCAAAATTGTGTCACTCTCTCGAGCACATCTGATTTCATCTTGCTCGTATAATTTAATAGCATTCAGATGATTAACCCTTTTAATTGTTCCATCCTTTAACATGACTCTTTCTCTATTTGCTCTTAATACTTTTTTATTTTAAAATAATGGTCCATTTCTTAATATATTTAAAGCCCTTTTTACATTTTGTGTATAGTTAGCTTTTGTAACTTTATACACAAACCATACTTCTTGTTTATCTTTTCTACAAAATAAAGTCGTAGGTGTTCGACTACACTTGCAAGTGCCATAAACGTCTTATCCTCGCCAATTATTGCTTTCTCCGCTCTTTCTTTCATATTCAATACTTTCTGTTCACTCAAACCATCCCTTTATACTTTCGAAGGTTTCTGGCTTCGGTTGACTTCTACCAGGGATGGCTGTGCATTAAGTCTGGATGCTAACCAAGAGTTTCTTTCAGATTCACTCAAAACGTCAATCATATCTATTAACTCTTCATAAGAATAATTCATTTGGATGATAACTAACAGCGATGCTTTTATAAGTTTGACATAAATGTATACCGAGTTTCTTTAACAGTTGACTCAGCCTCATTGCAGCCTTTACTGGATGAATATTTGGGTGCATAGAACAGTGCACGTAGTTCTTTAAATGACCGCTAATTGTTCCTATAGTGATTATCTCAAAAATTACAAAAGATAGGTATAGGACATTGTTGACAAAAATGAAAGAGAATAAAAAAAGGAACAAAATGCCTCAATAAAGTACTGGGTCTTCCACTAAAAAAAAACAGTTTTTGGTACTTGAAAATTTCAGGAAGCGCAGGCTTTGGAAAAACAGTTTTTTGAGGTATTGTCGATTGCAACTTTATCAAATGATGCAGAATTTTCTCGGCTACAAGCACCACCAAAGTTAACGTTTTTACTTTTAAAAACAATGTGAAAATGATTTTTTCTGAACACGTGTTTTGGTCAAATATTTTCAGAAAAAGCTCTTGGCTCAATTTTGAAAAAGGAAAAACAGTTGAATAGACAATTTAAAGCAGTACAAGAAAATCCATAAATATATAGGGTGAATCATTCAAAAAAAAAGTTCTGTGCACTTCCGGTGAAACCGGAAGTGCGTCAGAGTTTAAAGTATTTTTACAATATGCGCCACAAGCAACCATGGATGCTCCACTAATTGTTTTTTCATTTATTTCAAACACAAAAGAGCAATCGAAGAAGCGGCTACTTATGACTCACCCTGTATATAGAAGAAAATGGTGGTCATCTTAGTGATGTGATCTTTGCAAATTAAAAGTGTTATCAAGAAATTTCCAGAATTGTTTAGTTGTAATAATAATAAGTCCAAAGATATTCTATGTTTCTGAACAGTGGCCTATTAAAACCGCTCAATCTTGTGGCGGACCCTGTATTTAGTGAATATAAAATATATTATTGTTATTGAAAATAATACTACAAAATGCTAAAATATAATCTATAAAGCTTTCTAAGCCAAAAAATTCTTATGTGTAAATACAGCATAAATTATAAAAGCAAACGATAGGCGAAATTCACGCATGCCACGAAAAATTCACCGCATCATCCACCCACGATCGTCTCTGCTTGTTTTACATTATTTTTTTGTGTGTCACATTCAGGGCGCAGCATCATATTTTATCAGAAAATAACAAAAGAGATTCCGAACGGAAATTCCAATTTGTGTTCGCTTAAATAAGAAAATCCCTGTTTCCAATTATGTCCTGTTTGAAAATCGAGAATCACGCAAAACATATTGCTAAAGATACAACGCTCATCCACTACTGTGTTATCTTATCATTCTCGTCGAATTTTCCATTACTGTAATCTTGCGTTGGTGTTGATATACGTGTGTGAGTGTGTTGTTATTGCGGTGGTATGGCTCGCCCGCATAAACGTATGTGTGTCCTTGTTGCGAAGGAAACACAACTCCCAGCTGAATAACGAGCGAGCTTCTCAAACTGCACTGGTTTTATAATCCTTTCTTGGTATTCGAGTCCAACTGGGGGACATTCTAGTCGAAAAATCTTGTTCTCTGCTGTGGCCGAATAGAGAAGACAATCGCGCGTTCGGATTCGAATTTTAAATGTGGTATTTGTCTGGGGGAACATTACAGTAGTCGTAGTGGAATTTGAATGCAGCGAAAGCTGATTATTTTCATTTTTTCCTTTGACGAAGAGTGATAACATTGAGCAACAAAGAAGAAAGTACAAATTAATAAGAATTAAAGAAATAAAACAGAATTCTCTTTTAGTATTTTATTTTTAAATAAAGCATAATGTACAGTTCTCTTAACAAAAAGGTTGGCAATCTAAAGCATAAATTCTATCTAATATTTGTAGGTCGAGCTATAACGTTATTATGAATGAAATAGTCAATTTTTCCAGCGACAGAGTTTCGACGTAAAAGATATAACACGTCCAGAAGAAGATAATGCTCTGACGTGTTACATTGAAGAACGTCATTTTGAAACCTGGCGCAGAGCCAATCAGGTAACAGGATTTAGTGGAAGTGTAAGCACAGCTCGCAACTGATTCGTAGAAGTAAATATACCATCAGTTAATGTGATCGCGATTAGTTCAACAGTGGTTTCCCCTCTCTAGACTTCAAGAAGTCATTGAAAATGACGGAGCTTGGACTCACTACTGAAGATTATCTGTGTTTCCCATGTAAAACATTTCCAGCAATTTCTTGAAGCTTTGCTGTAAATTGTAAATCTTTATTATTTGGTGTGAAAATACATTGAAGAAATTTATACAGGGTGTAACAAAATAAGTGTAAAACATTTCAGGGGGTGATTTCTTAGCGAAAAAGAGATAGGGTCTTTCATATAAAAAAACTTCAATGGAGCATCCCTTGTTAAGATACAGCCCCATAAAGGGGGTACATAAAATTTGTTTTACAATTTTTCTCACAAACACTAAAAATGTAATTTATTTCTAATGTAACTTTTTGTCTGATTATTTGTTTACCATTTAAAAATCTATTTCCAATACCTTGTTTCATTCGAATCAAAGAATGTCTCTTGAATTTTTTGCCCAAAAGTAATCAGTTCGCAGCAAAAAAATATTTTACGAACAACTACAGAGATACATCGTCATAAAACGAAAATGTAAAACTAATTTATTTAGTAGGCCACTAGTAGTGGTATCACGCTGTCAGTTTGTAAATTTTTGAAATTGAATTAATACTTAATTGTGTGTCGTTGTTTTGTTCGTAATTTGTTAGTTTCCATAATAATTCACTTGTTATTAAAATGGCATACACAAATGAGGAAATGGCTGATATGCATTACGTTTACGGTCTGTCGCAGGGGAATGGGTTAGAAGCTTCTAGAAGATATGCTGAAATGTATCCTCAACGGCAGCTTCCTTCTCATAGAATATTTGCCCGACTTCATCAACGATTACGAGAATATGGTTCATTCGACAAAAGAACGCAGGATTGTGGGCGCCATCGAGAAGTTAGAACAACACATCTTGAAGAAGCAGTACTTAATTTGGTTGAAGAACAACCTACTAGCAGTACTAGAAAGATTGCTTTCGAGTTAAATGTTGATCATATGACGGTATTTCGAATTTTAAAGGAACAACTCTTATACCCTTACTATCTGCAACGAGTACAGGCACTGTTACAGCGAGATTTTCCGAACCGTCTTGAATTTTCCAATTGGATGCTGGAAATGATTAGAAGAAATCCTGACTTTCTGAAGACGATCGAATTCACAGACGAATGTACTTTTTCTCGGGACAAGATAATTAATTTTCATAATAACCACATATGGGCTGATGAAAACCCTCACGCTATTGTACAAGCTAACCATCAAGAACACTTTTCTCTTAACGTGTGGCTCGGAGTTATTGGGGATTATTTAATTGGCCCTCATTTTCTACCTCCTCGATTAAATGGTGAGGCATACACTCAATTTTTAAGAGAAGTGCATCCACTACTGCTGGAGGAAGTTCCTTTGGGCATCAGAAGGGATATGTTTTTTATGCATGATGGGGCTCCCGCCCATTTTAGTCAAGCAGCACGTCAGCATTTAACCCAAACATATCCAAATCATTGGATAGGTCGAGGAGGACCACAGAATTGGCCCGCTCGATCCCCGAATCTCAATCCTCTCGATTTCTCTACTTGGGGCCATTTACAGACTTTGGTTTTTCCTACTCCTGTTCGCGATGTAGAGGACTTAAGAAACCGCATCATCGATGCGTGCAGGGTAATTAGAGAGAATCCAGGAATATTTGAGCGAATACGTGGCTCAATGCGCCGACGTCTAGACGCATGTGTAATGACTGAAAGTGGACATATTGAACATTTACTATGATTTCTACATGTTTTATGTTTTGTTATTAATAAATTAGTTTTGTTTATTCATCTTTAATCATATGTATTTTGATGCAGGTAGTAACTACAAAATAACAATACTAATCCAGTTCGCATTTATGACGATGTATCTCTGTAGTTGTTCGTAGAATAATTTTTTGCTGCGAACTGATACTTTTGGGCAAAAAATTCGAGAGACATTTTTTGTTTCGAATGAAACAAGGTATTGGAAATAGATTTTTAAATGGTAAACAAATAATCAGACAAAAAGTTACATTGGAAATAAATTACATTTTTAGTGTTTGTGAGAAAAATTGTAAAACAAATTTTATGTACCCCCTTTATGGGGCTGTATCTTAACAAGGGATGCTCCATTGAAGTTTTTTTATGTGAAAGACCCTATCTCTTTTTCGCTAAGGAATCACCCCCTGAAATGTTTTACACTTATTTTGTTACACCCTGTATATCTATTTATCTATACATGTATACTCGAATATTTAAATATGAAATTTTTCTTTTCTTGGAACCTCTTATATTTTTTTTTATATAATTTGATAATTTGGAATATATTATACTATTGTCTTTCTGGCTACGCTCAGTCGGTAGAAATTATCATCGAGTATGAAAAATAAATAATAATCCCAGAATTGAATTCTTTTGTAAAAGTTGTTTCAATATTTATTTCAAAATAATATTTTTTTAAACACAATATAATGTATGTTGACTAAATAAGTTAAGTAATGATGGAAAAAACTCTTTTTAACACATAAACACTAAATTCAATTTCAAAATAAAATTCTCCTTCTTAATGAAAATTATTTATTCAATAATATAAATATGACTATTCAGATGATGTTAATATAAAATAGCATCATTTTTTACATTAAATGAAAGATCAATTCTATTATTCTCTTTATATTATAAAGATTTTATTTCAATGTTTGATATTAACGATTATGAAATAATTTTCTTTTAAATGTTTATAATTTTATTTTACGATTTTCTGTTTCCGTCTAGGACTAGTCCTCTTCATAAAATACATCAATCCTGGATTGCAGGTACAGTTTCTTAAGGTTCGGATAATACGTCATATAAAGTCCAAGTTAAACTCATCCAATAGGTTTTTTTCGTATTTGTATACACGTTATGGGCCTTCTTCTATTTCGGTAAAACGTTTCTTGTATGTATTTTTCAGTTTATAAATTCAACTCCATTTATTTTTATAAGTACCATCAAGGTAATTCCGGTTCAGTAATCACTTCGGTCCACGATATGAGTTCCACAAGTTTACGACTTATTAAACATGTAGATGATGATAATTAACTTATTAAAATCAGGTATTTATTACTTTTATACTAAAGTTTCTATATGAATTCTTCTTTACTAAAAAAATCTCGTTTCATTACATAATTATTTACCTTTCATGTCAAAATTCACAAATCATCTCCTTAGTTTCCATATACGTATTTAATTTTTCATGAGAATGAAATTTTTTTGTATAGTAATTTAAGTTGCCTATCTTGTCTTGACAATATTACTAATATTGTGACTTTATTAAAATATTTCATTAAGAGTGAGATTACAATAAACTTAGTTCCTATCTAACTATTCTAATAAAATTCTTCTATTTTATATGCGAATGATCTTTTATTTGTATAACATATTAATTTTCTTGAAAAGTTAATTTTGATTTTATACTCATAAATATTGAAAATTTAAATCATTATAATATATATATACAGGGTGAGTTTTTTTCGATGTTTAGTATGGGGTTTTCGGAAACTACAACAGGTACAGATTCGATTAAATGGGAAAAGAATTGCAGTTTTAAAAGCTCTACTTAATTAGAATTTTGTTTTTTGGAAAAAGTGCATGGCTTACTAGATATTTTGTAAAAATTTTTTTTTTGTTATTTTGGTCGATTTAGAAGAAATATATATAGTAAGTCACGCACTTTTTCCAACAAACAAAACTCTATCATAAAGCAAAGTAATATAAAATACTGGACGCAAACACATCCAAGTGAGTATATACTACACAAATATACATATAAACATTTATACGTAAACGTATCTGCATATATGCATGCAATGGGATACACAACATACACCTAGGTGTCAATGCTAGCATGACACTTTGCTTTGTGATAAAGTGATGCCATCTATTGGCTCGTGAGTGGATAGACATTTAACATAATATTCTGGTAGGCGCAATGCGCAATAAGAAGCCGTCGCATTCAATGTTTATTAAGGGGGCTTACGCAGAGGTGCCGCCATATGCGCTAATGTAGATTCCGCCGATGTGAGGTATTCGTTAAAATAAAACAAACAGCAGAAATTTTTGTTTTTCTTATGTTTTTGCATTAAATTGAATACGAAGGATTAATTAAGGCTTCGTTGGGAGTACTTTCTTGTAATTCCAATTATTTACTCCCACATTTCACTCTCAAAGTCGGAAAAATTTACAACATCATAACACAATTACAGAAACTTTATTTTAAAAACTAATTCCAGTCGAGGATGCATTGAGCCCGTGTTTATTTGATTTTTTAAATTTCGTTTTGATATTTCGTAAATCAAAGCGGTATTATTGTTTTAACGAAACCTTGTAAAGTCCAGAATTTACTTTAGCGCATATGGCACCACCCCCTTACGTCATACCTCACGGCAGTTTGTCGGCACCTCTGCGTAAGCCCCCTTAATGTACATTTTCCCAGTTAACGTTGAATTTTTTATAGGTCTATATATGCAACTAACTATTTTCTTAATGTCACGCATGCAGTGTTTTATTTTTTTAATTATCAATAAACGTGTGTTAAAACTACGACTTAAATATTTATTAAAATTGCATGCAATGTAGGTAAAAACTCGCGTAAGACAACAACAAATATTTACTGGGCGCGTTCCAAATCAATGTTCTAAATGTAACAGATGTGGCACATTATGAACAGTGTATTTCGTAGAGCTAAATGCTCTTAAGTTTGTACGTTAGACAGCTTTTATTACTTCTACAAGTTTATTTCATTTTCCTTATCAATAATACCACTGGCAGTTAAATAACCTGTTACATATTAACACAACGAGCTTGCAGTTCCTAAAGCACGCTATTTTTCCATCCAATTATGCTCTTATCTGATTAGGTACAACTATTAAGCTATTATATCTTAATCTGAATATCTCAAATTAGTGGTTACGTCAGTTTTCAGCAATTATTAGCAAATATGTTTATGTAAATTTTGAGGATTCGTGCGTTTTCTTATATCTTACGTTAAATATACTTTTATGCAAGCCATGTTTGTATTTAAATTACATATAGAGGCATATTTCCATCTTGTTCGTTTAACAGTAAGATTATTGTAACAAAGATTTTATTTATATATTATAAGACAAGAAAACAATTTATTGCGGAAAGTTAATATAAAATACGATTCGAAAAGAAACAAGGGTATATTTTAAATTTATGAAATAAAATTACTTATACATATAAGTACTGAGATGTGATAATTAATCAATTAAGGGTTTCGAGATTATAAAATAATAAAGGATACTGCATTATCATTGGACGAAGAATAAAATGGGTCTTGGGAAGTAACAAAATTACGAAATGCTTTCTGTTAAGCCCCATAGTCGAAATTGTTTCTTCCGAGTTTCCAAATTAAATTTGCTAGATAATAACATTTAGATTGAAATACATATATAAAACAATTGTCAGATAAATACGACAACATTTGAATAAGGATTGCGATTTGTAGGTGAGAACAACAAAGCCTCAGTAATGAAAAATAATTGTTCTGCTTCACCAAAAATGAAGAAAGCAATTCAGTACATGCTATCAGGAAAGCATATTCCAATTATTACATGCATGACAGACGAAGTTTTGGTTGTTTATTTATCATCTTATATAAATATTAGTAAATTCTGTTGATAAGTGATATCTAGCACAATGAGTATACATACTTAAATGAATTGACAATAAAGCTAACAAAATAATAATAATTAATACTTGAAATGATATTTCTTTATCGTATGTCAATTATATCAAAAACTGACATTTTTTTAGATAATAATTATATGTTTTAAAATCCCATGAAATTTCAGATTTTATAATTTTCTGGAATAATCTAAAAAAAATGTGTTTCTACTGCAATATAAATATATATACAGGGTGAGTTTTTTTGAATGTTTAGCATTGGAATTTCAGAAACTACTGGAGATAGAAAAACGCTTAAATGGGGAAAGATGCGCAGTTTTACGAGTTTGATTTAAAACTGCTTTTGTTTCTTCGATAACTTTCATGGCTTATTAGATGTTCAAAGAAAACTAAATTTTACGATTTTCTTTAAACATGCTTAGCATATTTAATAGTAATTTTAGAGAAAAAGTGTTCAGACAGAAGTTTTAGATAATTTTTCGCCAAATAAAACTATGTAGCTAATATTTTTTTTTCGTTCACCATTATCGAGTAATGACAGAAACTTGTGTTTTTTTCAAATGGAAACCATAGTTGGTTTTGACATCATTAAAAAGCTTATTTTTTGCTGATTACAATGATATAAGGTTTGATATGGTTATTTTAAAAAATGAAGAGGATATAGACATTTCTATGATTGTTCACTTTATAAGATATAAACTTAAAAAAAAAAAAGGTTGTTGTTTTGTATTTCAGAAAAAAAAAAAAATAAAATAAAAAAAGCTTATTTTTTGCTGATTACACAATGATATAAGGTTTGATATGGTTATTTTAAAAAATGAAGAGGATATAGACATTTCTATGATTGTTCACTTTATAAGATATAAACTTAAAAAAAAAAAATTTTTGGTGTTTTGTAATTCAAAAAACCAAAAATCTGAGTTACAATAGTGTTCGTTGGAGCAGTCGAGATAAATATACTAACATTGCTTTCACGTTGAGTCACAGAAGTGAGAGCTGTTAATTTTTACTTTTAAGTCAAACATTGACAATTAACTATTAATTAATTTAATTGTAACTTAACTATAAGCGGTGCAAACGGCCGTTTATCATAAGTTTGCATTAGCTATGGAATTTTCTAACGTAGAAAAGCGTGATATGGTTGAATGTTACATTCAGTGCCAGAAAAATTCTGCTAGAGCTGCTGAAGTTTATTTTGAAAATTATTTTGATCGACATCAGCTGTCGCTACCTACTTTTAAGAGATTATGGGATAATTCAGCAGATTATGGTTCGTTCGTTAAACCAAAATCAAAAAAGGGATGAATGAAGATAGAGAAATAAACATATTAGCATGTGTCGCTCAGAATCCATCTACATCGACCCGACAAATTTCAACAGAAATGGGCTCCTCTCAACGCATTATTGTCAGAGTGTTGAAGAAGCATAAATTTCGTCCCTACAAATTATCAGTATCACAAACTTTGCATGAAGGTGATTACATCAGACGAATAGCTTTTTGTAGATGGTTTAAAGATCAGTGTCAAAACGATCCACACTTTTCAATGAAAATATTATGGACTGATGAATCTCGTTTCACAAATTGTGGTATGTTTAATAGGCACAATGAGCACATATGGTCTCAAACAAATCCACTTCACGTTATATAGGAGACCACAAATTAAATTTGGGTTTAATGTTTGGTGTGGTGTTATAGGATCAACTGTTCTTCCTCCTTTTATTTTTGATGGATCACTAACTGGCAATAGTTATCTTAACTTTTTACAACAAGATTTCGAGGAAATGTTAGATAATTTAAATTTAAGAACCAGAGCAATGCTGCAATGGTTTCAACATGCCGTAGCGCCTCCGCACAATCAACTGAATGCTAGAAATTATTTAAATTTGAACTTCCCTAATCAATGGATAGGACGAAATGCACCCATTGAATGGCCGGCTAGATCCCCTGATTTATCAGTTTTGGATTTTTTCTTGTGGGGTGTACTAAAGGACACAGTATGCAAAAGAACATATAAAACAATCGACGATTTAGGAGAAGCTGTGTTAGTTGCTTTTAATAACATCGATAGGCGTAAAGTACGCAATGCTACAAATTCTGTCGAGAAGAGATGCAATTTGTGTATTAATAATAATGGAGGTATCTTTGAACATTAATAATGTTGTGTGCCCTTAATAAAAGTTCTTATAATTTTCATTTTATTACTACATAAGATTTCAAAGTAAGTTTTCGTTTGGTCTGTATTTTATCAGTTCGAAATTCAATTGTTTTCCATAAAAAGCATAAAAATGTCTATATCCTCTTTATTTTTTAAAGTTACTATTAACGATGCTAAGAATGTTTAAAGAAAATCGTAAAATTTAGTTTTCTTTGAATATCTAATAAGCCATGAAAGTTATCGGAGAAACAAAAGCAGTTTTAAATCAAACTCGTAAAACTGCGCATCTTTCCCCATTTAAGCGTTTTTCTATCTCCAGTAGTTTCTGAGATCCCAATGCTAAACATTCAAAAAAACTCAGCCTGTATGTGAATGTGATTCTTTCAAAATTTAATTTGGAATATTAAATACTTCCGATGTGTTGAGGTTCGAAAGTTGCCATGGCTGCTCGGATTTTATGGTTTCTGTAAGGTATCAGCTATTTTCAAGATTTTCCGTAGCAGGATAAGACGCTAACCTGGTTTTGAATTTTAAATTTTTTAAATTCTTGAAATTCTTCTTCGCATTTGTAGATTATGGAACTTTTCTAATGGCGCTTTTTCTTTGTAAAAATTTTGAAATTAGCGCCGTATGAACTTTATCACTGGTTTTAAATACAAGAATTGATTTTATTGATACACAGTTCTGCGTATTTAAAACGCGTTAAACTTAAAGTTCTCACTGAATTAGCAATTATTAATTAAATTATCTTTGAGGACACTTTTGCATGTATCTTCTACAATGGCTACCCCAAGCCCACTTTGTCACCTTTTTAACTAAAAATCAACATTCAGATATTGTTTAAATCACAGGTGTCTTCCATGAAAAATATTTATATGCGATTGGTATTGTTGCATGCATAATATGCTTATGTAACTCATAATTATTGATTTATTTGGTTACATTCATCCAATTATTTTCCTATAAGTCAATTTCCTTGAATTTTTGTCTGAGATTATATCACAGAGTAAATAGCTTCATTTCTTTTAATTTTTTAGTTAATAAATTGAGACGTTAATATTATATTTTTTATATTTTAACATACAATCTTATGCAATAAACTTTTCTTCACGTACAGACCTAACTTCACAAATCTAGATCAATAAAAAAGAAAGTTATTGATTCTTGAGAGAATAATAGTCGATATGTCTTATAGTATGTGAGTTTGTTTGCTTTACTTGATAAATAAAATATAAAAAAAAATATAGTTTTGTAGAAATCGTTTTTATTCCACACTTCTAAGAAATCTAATTTATATGCATGAGAAAGCTGTTAGATTCAAGCATAACATCAACGATATCATCGTTGACGAAAGCAGACTCGTGTAGCATATTTATCTTCAGATGAAAAGCATAATATTTAGAGTAGATCTAAGTTGTCAGTTTACATCTATGCATATCCTAACAATGCAGCAACTGCAGTTACATAATATAGACAATCATACATACATTCCTAGTATATGTGATGTTTCAAATGCGTCGAGTTGTTTTCGCTATAAATTCTGTGAATATTGTTCTAACAGTGTTATTATACCGTTAGCTGCGCATACCATACATTTGTAAAGGAATTTATTATTAACATAATTCGCTTAATGATAAGTATCTCATATCGACAAATTTTAATTGATGTATAGTAATTATCTGAAATAAATGCCATACTGATTCGGATATCTAGAAATGGTTATAAAATATGTTATCAATTTATGTTTATGTGAATTAGCTCTGAAATTTAGTGAAGTTTTGACTGTGGAGAACACGTATATATTACTCATTTTTCTAATTAATTGATTAATTATTCCTTAAACAACATAGTATAAAATGTATTTTTTTTTGTAAATTACTTTGGAAAGCTAGCTTTTTTTAATGTACTCAAAAATATATTATTTTAATTAAATTGTAGACGTTTGACACCGTTTATATTCAGAAATTGAAACATATTCTTAAAAAATACTATTCAGATATTTATCTGTCAATAATTTAGTGACAATATAATGATTAATTTAGCTTAAAGTAATTATTATAATAGATAAACAATACAGTAGGTGCTTGTATACTAGTTTCTGTTCTTTTCGGTCTTTTTTTGATGTACTTTGCTAATGCAGCAGCACACTGTATAATGTTGTCCTTTCTTATTCATGGGTAGTTACTTATTTTAATCATTGTGCGCATGAGATGTTTACGTGGTGTCTCCTTTACTACAAACAAAAAATAGCTTAATAATTCCTAGGGAAGAAAGGAAAAAATAAAAGAAAATTCTCTAAGACGAAACAAAGGAGTACAAGTATTTAATTAATATTAAAAGCAAGTAACATTATGCGATAGTCTTTAAACAACATTAAGTTGCCTAACGCATCAGTTCAATTTTGACCCAACAAAATCTAGCGCAACTAATATTGCATATAGGCCCAGTTAACTATGGTTTTAAGAGACAACCGAGGAAATAGAGATCTATTATACGATAACGACCGAGTTTGTCAGAATATGGCGGAAAACCCCAAAAGAAATTAGAATTAAGATCAGCTAAATCATATTTTAAATATAAAAACTGCAGATCGTTACCCCAAAATATAATAACGCGAAAAATACAAATAAATCGCAGCGAAAATTACTAACGTCAAAACGACAGAAAACAATAGCAATAAACCTACCAAAGTAAATAAAGAAAGACCCAAAATTCCGGAATATACAGGACTGTCCAAAATTAACGTAACAAATTGTATTTTAGGTATTTTAAAATATATTTTAACTTCATTCTGCTAATACAGATAATATATTTCTTAGGTTCATTTTGTGGCTTCGCTTAATATACTTATACAAATTTCACTTTTATTTTTGAAATTATCGGATTACCTTGACAGTCAATGCACTTAGTAATGTAATACTTAGGCTGAAATAATCTCCGCGGAAAATATCTAACCAACAAAAGTAAAACTCATACATTCTTAACATGATTAACAGGGTTGGCCGACTCCGCAAAACCAGCATTCTTGACGGAATGTTTGGTTTCTGCCGTGTAGGTTGTCTAAACTCGAAAATTTACTTTCGAAAATACACTTTGAATGGAGTAGATATCAGTGGGAAACCGGATAGGAGGAATTTTCCAGTGATATTATTCGAAGGGTGGTGGGAGATTGAAAGAGACCTCGCCGCTTGGAATGACAGTGAAATTTACCATCGGTTTCACGTCCTTCTAGGTAAACCGTGCGGGACTTACCACTCGAGCAAATCAAATAGACTCGTGTTAACGTCAGCTCGTGTTAGTGATAATTTTCATGTTTGCCTTTGCACGTACATGTTCCTATTTTTTATGTGAGATAAACGGGCGTTTTTAAAGCATTACTGGTTGTTTTTATGATTTTTAAATGTTGTACATAATTTTATTAATGCTTAACTAATCGACAAATTTTTACTCCTTCTAATAATATAATAACGTATTACGTGAGAAAAAATTAAAGTAATCTTTACTGTATGGAATAGTAAATGTTGATCCAAAAAAACTATTTGTATTTTACAAGTAAAAAACGAAATAAAAAATCACAATGAGTTCAAAACAGATTATATTTAACCACTACGATTGCTTCGCTTTACTAGAGCCTCATCAGTTGATGATTATTCGAGTATGTGCACCTGTAGTGTGTGGACGTGCGTATAGTCAGTGCAGAACGCTATTTTTTTGTACAAATCGTTGTCGGAAAGAATAGCGAATATTCACAATGCCGGGTTCTGAAAATGGGAATTGTCTAATGCGCGCGTGAAGAAATATCGTCAAAAGAAGCACACTAAATCTCAGCAACTGAATTCGTCGATGCAGAATGACCCTAATGTAATATAGAACGAAAAAAAAAGTTGGATTTCGTATTATTAACCTCGCCTTGATGAAGTTTTCACTTCTGCCATGTGGTTTTAAGCACACCCATTTTCTTGTTTGTTAATTAATTTTTGATTTTAATAAAAGGTGTATCCATATAAGTTAAAGCGGCAAATTTTGTTGAATAACTTTGAGAAATTATAGGATAGATCATGGAAATGATTCTTCTTTTTTGTGTTTTTATAAAGGAGATTATTGATTATATGTTTTGAATAACCGTTATTATGGGCTATGGTGTAAATTTTACCTAATTCTTTATAAAAATTATCCTTCTTCATACGAGCATTATCCTTCTTATGTAACATTGATTGGAAGGCAGCAACTGTATTACTAATCGGGTGAAAAGAATTAGAATATATAGTAGGAGTAGTATTTTTGTGGGTGGGTTTATGATAAATAGCGATTTCGTGTGTATTAGTAATATGAGAAATTTGAAAGTTTAGGAAATTAATAATTTAATGTTCTTTTGATTCTATGGTGAATATTAGGATGCACAGAATTGATATAATTATGAAGTGAAGTTAATTGTCCATCCGTTCCTTTAAAAGAAACCAAAACATCAACTACATATGCATTGGTTATTGTTGATTCCGTTGATATATCGCTAGCACCTGATAGATTGCTCTTATGTGAAGTGTGAGAAAACATATTTTGGGAATGATATAATTTATTGTTTTCTTAGTAAATAAGAAGTAATTTTGAAATATCGTATTATTTGAATAAAAGAATATCAAGAGATGAAGATTTTTTGGCTTATATGCTCCCTGAAATGCGGGATGTTGTAAGCAGAGTAATAAGTAATTTGCCACCAGCTAAATAGAAAGAAAGATACAAAGTTACATATGCAAAATTTATGGAATGGTCCAAAATAAAAAAAAATTAAAATATTCACAGAAAACTCTTCTTAGCATATTTTCAAAAAAATACCAATTAAGAAGTAACTTTGGTCAATTTATTTATTGTTGAAGTCTTTTTCATTAATTTATAATAACATTGATATATGAATACAATATCAAAATACAATAAACTTACGGCATTTATTAAAAGAAGACAAGCAGAACATTTACAACCAAAAAATCAAAGATTTTCTCCGATGAGGAAGTCTAAAAATTTATCGAAGAAGCCTCTGATTCACTATTTCTCTTAATGATAGTATATTCAATGATTTCTCATTTATTAAAGTTTTGTATAATACAACAAATTTCAGGCAGTGTTAATAATAGGAGTATCTGGAACATGTAGAGAAGAACTTTGCAATATTTCAATTAATGATATTAACTTTAATAAAAATTACATCGCATTTGTAACTATACCTGCAACAAAAGAAATATATTACAAGAAAATTTGTGATAATTAAAACTGATTGGATTTTGTTATTTCTTAAATACAAAAATTTACGCTTTTTTTTAAAAAAATTATCGCTATGGTAAATGTGTGAATATGTCTATAGGAATACACACAATAGGAAAAGTTCCATAAAAATTTATTGAATTTTAACAATTAGAAAAAAATTTCAGATGTTACACGTTATCCATCCATTTTGCTGCGGTGATAAGACATTATATTTGTCTGAAAAAACTGTAAGCCGCTTGAAGATAAACCTCTCCATAATTTGAGTAAAGTGCGACAAAATAGACAGCGGTTTATTATTTTTAATATCAGCTTTATTTCCTTTCTTTGTAAATTAGAATTTATCAGTTTCTTTAAATTCACTAGGAAATATTCCATTTTTAAGCATTTTTTAATATTTATATTATATTTTAATGTATATTTTAAATGTTTACAATTCGAAATGACCTGAAATATTTCACCGTCTATTATCAATAATATTTCGAGTCTGTCTTCTTAATTTTCAATAATAATTTGCTAACATTACAATGTTTTATTCTATCAAAAATAGAAATAATTATAATTTCTAGATAGATTAGAATAAAAAATACATTGTATAAAATCATTCTATGGAGAATATAAAACAATAAAAATCCAATATAATTATTTTGCTTCTTATCAGGTTTCAAATTCCATATTCCCCAAGCTTTCATTTTTGATGTAATTTTTCATGTTTCTACGTGTTCGTTGTCAACAACTTCTACACACAATAGGTGGATACATACTGTATCTTTGCAACTACTAACTTCAACCTTGTTATTACCTTATATACACACACACACACATACGTACATACATGTTTGTACTAACACAGGTGCTACACGCTGTTACCAGTGAAACTCATCTGGTATTCTGCACTATACAGGCTTTCACCTGCAAGCTCGTTTCTCTCTGGTCTCTTTGTATGTACCAAGTGTGCATTTTGCGAACTTATTATCGAATTTGCAGTCAGCCGAAGGTTTAAACGGGTTTTACGCTCAGATACGTGTAATTCTTGCATCTTCTTTCATGAAAAATATATTATACGCTGTAATTTATGCTGAAGTAATTTTTTACATAATGAGCCATGGATATATGGTTTTGATTTTATGTTTTTAAGGTCCACTTTGAGCCTGTATTAAATTTATATAAAACTTAATTTTTCTTATAAATTCTGATTGATAGAGAAATATATAAACTGACTTTAAATATACAATATTAATTTAGCAGATAATACGTACATACCAATTTCAATCAATAATAATAATAGTTTTTATACATTATAAAACACTATTATATATATATATGGTTTAGTGTAAAAAGATAATTAAAAATACACGTTTACTTCTTTATTTACCTTTATCTTATGTTACGTTTCGGTCAACATTCATGTTGCGCTTTTCAAACTATCTATAATACATTTTAACAATAATTAAAAAACAAATTAAAACGAATATTACTATATAACTTACATTATCTGTTTTTATGGTGTATTTATATAACAATAATATGACTTCTTCCTTTTTGAATGCAGTCATTTTTTCCTTTCTTTATTTTCTCAATTTTTCAAAAGATCTCTTTTACATTTCATATAGTTTTATTGTTATCGTAACAATTGTCATGTTTATATGTGTACTTTTAAAATATATCTGTGAAAAATATGTCTTTAAAACCAATATATATATAAATTCTATTAGCTCGTGTATCTGTAAAAAGTTGTGTACATGTTGTGTTTTATTTGGTTGTTTCTTTTAGATTTTTATTATTTTCTTTATGTGTGTACTTCTTTAGAAAAAATAAAATGAGGTGTTATGGTTTTAATTAAATTGCTAAATTATTGAAACGTAAATACTGGAAATGTTATTAATATTGGTTCTATCATTATTTGAGTTTCTGTTTTTTTTTAAATATAAATGCTTTCCAAAAAATTCCTAGCCTTATTATTAGGCCGCGGACATGACCGAGTTAAACTACGACGAAGTTACAACGGAGCAAAGAAATAATGTAAACAACACACATTTACTGAATAGCATTATTCACGCATTATTCATATGGTGAACTGCAACATCTGTTATTGACTCATATGTTGACGGAAAAACAACACAAAAAAAGTCCACTTAAGTCGTAAATATCCTATTTTCATCGGCGGAGATATAGGAACGTCAGAGGTTTTTAAAATTTATTGTATTTACCTTATATTTCGCATAATAAATAGAGTTATATATGTGTATTATACCTATTCATACTTACATTAGTTTCGTTTTTTCATTGTTTTGACTGTTAATTATGTACTTCGTAATTTATGTAATAGTTCCTGTTTAATCCCGCTTCATTGAATCGACTTCTCCCAATTATCTAGACGTAAGTGTGCAATGGATTTCGTTCAGTTTCAATAATATACGCATACATTTTTAGTTATCATTTATTTAGATCTAGAGCATTGTTTATGTTGCTATGATATGGAAGAACGTCGAGAAATACATTGTGAAACAATGGCGAGTTGGATTGAGGGTCATACTGATTGTATGTCCATTGTCAGCGATTCCGATATTTATTGCAAAGTCTGTAAAATATCGTTACAGAATGCCCAAAAATCGCATATGTAATAGCATCTATAGTTATAAATACAATTGAAGGATAAACAATTGCTAAAACCATTGACGAGAAACAACATGCTTCATTCGGACGACTGGTACGGGGAAAAAATACTTTTATTTGTTAGTGACAGTGCCGGATATATGTTAAAAACAGGCAGACTATTAAAGGAAACATATCCTTATATGCTGCATATTACTTGTGTAGCACATGCTCTCTACAGAATCTGTGCATATATCAGAGTCTCCTATCCGGAAGTTGATAGACTTGTATCCGCTTTTAAAAAAAAGTTTTCCGAAAAGCACCATCGAGAGTGGCCCTTTACAGGGAAAAACTTCCATCTTTGTCACTGCCACCCTCGCCAATAATAACTAAATGGGGAACATGGCTAGAAGCAACTAGTTTTTATGCAGAGAATTTCGATACATGTTCAAATGACGACGCTCGCAGTAGTTCTGAGTGCAAGGAACTAACACAAATCCCAAATTTAAAAAATCACTTGTTATTCCTTCAGAAACACTTTGTAAATTTGCCTAAACTAATAACATATTTTGAAAATCGAATCTCAAATTAAAAAATGAGGTGTGGCCACCACACGACTTTCTTATACGTATGAGCGTTTCAAATCATACAATTTTAAAAATTATTTTATACAAAAATTATTCAAAATCCTATTCTAAGTACTTCCAGTCTCTTAATAAATCTCTACAGGATACATACTTTATGAGATATTTGCAAAAAAAATGCTACTCGCTATGAGTGAAAGCATTACTTCCGGTCCGAATTTTGAATTTTCATTTATTCAAAAAATATTCCAAAGCGAAATCTAAATACTTTTATACTCTTCGTAAATTATGCATATAAAATGCATAATTTACGAAATATCTGCAAAAATCGCTATTCGATAAGAGTAAAAGCGCTACTTCCAGTGCGAATTTTAAAATTTCATTTATACAAAAAATATTTCAAATCCAACTCTCAATACTTTTGTACTCTTGACAAATATATATAGAATGCATAATTTGCAAAAATCGCTATTTGATAAAAGTAAACGTGTTACTTCCGGTCCGAATTTTGAAATTTTTTTTATACTAAAGGTATTGAAAAGTATGTTCTAAATACGTTTATACCCGTAACGTACCTGTCTAGAAAGCATGACTTGCGAGATATTCGCAAAAAACTGATTTTCGATAAGAGTAAAAGACCTACTTCCTGTAGGAATTTCAAAAACTTTTTTAAGACAATTTGTCTCAAATTTAATTTTGAATACATTTGAATTCTTTATAAATTGTTTAAACTTAGTAATTGACGAAATATTTGCAAAATTCGATTTTTTCACTGAAGTAAGCTAGTACTTCCGGTCTACCGATTTTACTGAAAAACTAATCGGATCTCAAGAGGGAGATTATATACGTAAATACAAAATTTAGAATAGATATCTACAGCGGTTACAGACACACAGACACTTTTTTGGTATCAGGGGACTTCAAAACGTGGACATCTGCAAAAATCTCGAGGTCAAAAATTTTGATCATCACAATACTTCCTTATACTACGTATAAGAAAGTAAAAATGGATTAACCACATTAGATGCGGCTATTAATAATTCGAAGTGACTTAGGATGTGGTCTTCGGCAAAAGTTAGACGCAGTTTTTAATAGAAATCCAGATTTAATAACATTGCGGCAATTGTGCATGCTAAGTATGCTGAAATAAAAGAATATTTCCAGTACGCACATATAACCAGTTGCGATGTAGAAAGGACGTTTTCTATCTGCATGGATGTACTTAATTCAAAGGGAACAAGTCTTACAGAAGAGAAAATGAACAAATAATAAGGTATTTTGTATTTTATAGATCACCAGCCACTTGTTATCCAATTATATAAATAAAATTAAAACCTCTTTAATAATACATCTCAATAGAGCGCCCATGGGCGATGAGTCATGGCTCGCTCGTGTATTTTTGAAATTGAAAGAGTGATTAGTCATAATAAATTATTGAAAACATAAAAACCTCACTACAAAAAAAAACAACCACCCTTTACTTTTCATTAATAAACTTATAAAAAACAACTTCATATACACTATAATTAAGATGCTTCGATTAACTTCGATGTGTCTGCATTATGTTATGACGATAAAAGCATGAGTTTCATAAATATAAGACTATTTAGTAATCATCTGTGTATTTTAGATTAGTTGAAAATGTTTGGTGTTTGTGCTGTAATAAGATTTGCTCTTGCAAAATATGTTATGTAACATTATAAATAAACTAATGACCACGATATAAATGTTTGATGTTGCTTTTATATGGGCTGTGACTCTGTGCGCATTGTAGAACATTTGTTGACATCAATTTTTTGTGTAATTTTGAACATATATATAACAATTACAGTGTACGAGCGTTCGTCCCTAAGTAAACTTTCCTAAATTTAAAATATCTTGTTTCTTAATGTATCTTCAGTAAGAATTAAATATTTGTATGTTGACTGGTCTTGTCTAAGATACAAGACCAGTTCAATATATAATCAAAAAGAGAATTATCGCGGTTACATAAAAAACATGAAATAGAAAGATATTGAGTAAATTTCCCTGTTGCGCAACCATAGACACGTGTTTCTAACTCATTGGTCTTAATCAGTACGGTGTACACAAGTGGCTAAGATTATCGGTTTTGAGGACAACAACAAACATAGTCACGAAGATGTATCCGCAATATTTTCTTTTTTGATTACCTTTCCTGGGTTCGGTTGGCACGCAAGTTGACATTGTCTTCGTCGTGGCGATGTTGGTTGTTGTCCTCAAAATCGAGGTTCTTACCTGTATTTTCCGTTGATTAGTTCTGTAGTGTTTGTGCAGTTTTTTAGTTTTTTTATCTTGTGTTGGTGTTTTTTTTAAATATATGTTAAAATGGTTTGAGAGGACGCAGACATGCATTTGGTGCTATGGGAATGCGGAAACAATGCTGCTGCTGCGACTAGAATCTATCGTGAAAGGTATCCTCAGAGAAGACATACTAATAGTAATGTCTTTAGACGTTTAGATGGAAGAATCAGAGAAACAGGAAGCGTATCACTAACAAGTACCTTTTATCGGAATAGACGTCGTCTAAAAACTACAAGGACCCCTGAAGTAGAGGATTCCGTTTTAAATTTATTAGCAGACAATCCAACAATATTAACACGTGAACTCGATAATATACTAGACATGTCACACAGTTCAGTTGGCCGAATTATTAAGGATGATCGATTTCACCCTTATCATTACAGAATAGTTCAAGTTTTATTACCTGAATATATTCCACGTCGTGAGAATTTTTGTAACTGGTTTTTAGAACAAATGCAAAGAAATCCTCAATTTTGCAGAAATATCTTGTGGACGGACAAAGCTAATTTTTCAAGAGATGGTTTTACAATCAGTGAAATTCACATTTTTATGCCTTGGAAAATCCTTAGATATTTAGACCAGCTAACCACCAGCATAGGTTTAGCGTAAATGTCAGGGCAGGTATTATCGGAAATCGGTTAATCGGACCAGTCGTTATTCCTAACAGGCTGGCCGGGGACAATTTTTTAGAATTTGTGGTAAATGGTTTTTAAATTTTGCGGTAATCACTAATATGTGGCAACAAATGGATGGTATTCGTGCTCATCATGCGGCACCGGTGAGAAACTGGTTAAATGAGCAATTCGCCGAAAGGTGGATAGGAAGAGGTGAACCGTTCCGTTGGCCAGCTAGATCTCCCGATCTCATCCCTTTGGAGTTTTTCTGGGGTAACATTAAACAATTGGTGCACAGAACACCGGTTTTAAATTATGCAAATTTAACTAACCGGATATTTAAAGCAGCTCGTGCAATAGATGGAAAAATGCTAGAAAAAGTACAGGGCAATTTGCAGAGATCAGCACGGACATAATTTTGGACAATTATTATAAATTTATTATTATGATTTCATCTCGTTGACTCTTTTCACATTTATCGTAGTTAACTACCAAAAGTATACATATATACATTTATACATAAACGTATATGCACATATGTACGTGTTGAGATACACAACATACATTTAGGTGTCATTACCAACAGCGAACGCATAGGCACGTGTTTCGGCCTTTGAGGCCTCTTCAGTGTACGTGGTGCTGTTGGTAATAATCCACAACTAAAATCGTGTCTTATGTCCGTTGAACCGCACACTGCCGATGAGAATATCTCAGCGACATCTGCCATCCAAGCGCGATACCGAACACGACAGTTTCATCTTTGCACACTGTGCATAAGACACAACCTATATGCTAAATGTGTATCTTCGCATATAGGGCCAATAGGTGGCACCACCATATCACAAATAAATAGGATATGAAATACTTGAATGTGTAACGTACATTAACGAATAAATAACTATAAAAAGTGTACATATATACATTTATACATAAACGTATATGCACATATGTACGTGCTGAGATACACAACATACATTTAGGTGTTATTACCAACAGCGAACGCACAGACACGTGTTTCGGCCTTTGAGGCCTCTTCAGTGTACGTGGTGCTGTTGGTAATGATCCAAAAAAAAAATCGTGTCTTATGTCCGTTGAACTGCAAAGGGACGATGAGAATATCTCAGCGACATCTGTCGTGTTCGGTGTCGCGCTTGGATGGCAGATGTCGCTGAGATATTCTCATCGGCATTTTGCGGTTCAACGGACATAAAACACGATTTTAGTTGTGGATCATTACTAACAGCACCACGTACACTGAAGAGGCCTCAAAGGCCGAAACACGTGTCTGTGCGTTCGCTGTTGATAATGATACCTAAATGTATATTGTGTATCTCAACACGTACATATGTGCATATAGGTTTATGTATAAATGTATATATGTAAACTTTTGATAGTTATTTATCCGTTAATGTACGTTACACATTCAAGTATTTCATATCCTATTTATTTATCGTATTTGTCATTGACATTAAAATTTTTAATTCATTATTCTCTCTTATTCCCATGGATACGGGCAACTCTAGTATCTTATCCATTATTATGATAAATCAAACGTGTTGCCAAATTTACCTGAACAAAAAGGCCAATATCTTCTAGTATGAACAATGCGGAATTTTTTAAATATTTTTCCGTGTTCCTTTATCGCTACTTCAAACCGTAGTGTGGAGTTGTTCCGCGAATTTACACGTTGAATTATGTATATTTACTCATTTTTATTTAGTGGTACATGTCGGTTGCTAGCACATTTGTGTATAATCATTATTCATATATTATCCAGTATTATGTCAAGTCTAACCGGGAACAAAGATCTTCATAATATTATACTTTCTTTTCTGGGCAATTGTACATAGGTTCGAATGTACGAAACTCCTGTAAACCCTCATCTCACAGGTATTATACAAGAACCTAACAATCTTACCATCATAATAAAATTACAGCATCTAGTTTGGTTTAAATTCCACTTAATTGCCGTATAATAGAGATACGCGGCCTTCACCGCGCGTTACCTAACTCACGTCTCGGCGCCGCCACCATTAATAACAATATAACGTTAACGTCCTCGGGAGCAGGCGAAGCGCACCCAAGCCCGCAAACTACCCGGTACACCGTGACCAAGCCCGGTGCTACAATCTCATCTTTCACTACCCTAAAATTCCGGTTAATTGACTTGTTCCGGCTCAGATGTATTAGCCAACCCGGACTCAGTACATTGTAGGGCAGATAGCGTGTATAAATCTCGCGATGTATAATCGGATACACGGATCCGGTGACGATACCGGACCTAGGACTCCTTGTCCATTGTTGTAACACAACGGTGTACAAGCGGTCACGGGGTCCTACATACATTAACGTGGTAGGTGCGTGAATGCTTCCAGAGATGTCCAACGGTCAAGGGTGTTGTGACAGGAAGGATTGCGTAATTAGTTGTATATAGCTAATATATAGAGCGATTCATCATAACATGTTAAAAATAAGCTTAACAATATATGTCGTTATGATATTATTCAAAGAATCATAATAATTACAATTCTAATTTAAATAACACGTAACACCAATATCTGTTTAGTAAGTATTTTACTCTTATGGTAACCACCAGTTAACTAGCTCTTTGAAAAAATCTCTCTTAAAAGCCTTACAGATTTCTACTCGACATGATATAATAATATTCTTTCTAGAAAATTAAACTTTATTCATATTACTATAAATGTTTGTTACTTCGTAATAATATACACTTTGATAACCCTTTACGTAATATACCTATCCAATTAATCCATTTAAATCATATCATTTTTATAAGTGGATAAATTAGGAAACTGTAAATATCTTAATAATTCGTAAAAAATTTCATCAAGATATAAAACCGATAATAGGTGATAATCAACTTGTCATTTTGTAACCTCCCTATATCATTGACTGGATGTTTTGGCCCAATAGGGACGTTACTCTAATATGTGATTGAACTTGCTCAATAATTAGAGCGAAAATCAAAAACGTTGCCCCCGTAACTCGTTAGTTGTTGCGAAAAGGTCGTGATTCAGAAGCGCCACATAATTTTTACTAAAAACAAGAAAACAGAGATAGTCTTGGATTGAGTTAGTCTTTACTTGATGTAAATCCATTTTCAATGTGAAAATAAAACAAACAAATGTTTAAGATTTACACTGTATTACAGTGTAAATCTTAAACATTTGTTTGTTTTATTTTCACATTGAAACAGAGATAGGACTTATAGCGACAGCAATTAAACGCACAAGATTTAATTAACTGTATAATTAGTAGTAAATAAGTATAAATGAATGAAAACACAGCAATTGTATAACAAAAACACACAGACTGTCAAAAGGCAGTCAATTAATACAAATATAATGAGCTACAATGCCTACAAATAACAACAATGCCCTTGTATACAATGAAGCTAAGAGATGTTAATAGCTAAATTATTCTGGAGTCTTTGCATTCTAGACATAAGTACAATAAACTACAATGCCTCCAAATAACAACAATGGCCTTTGTATACACCAAAGCTGAAAGGTGTTAATAGTTAAATTATTTTGTAACGTTTGCATTCGACATTCAAATACAGTTAGAATTACTTATCTTATAACATCTGCACGGGTGAATGTCCCGTTGAACTATGTAGATCGATGTCTCTCAATCTTCTTGACACTGTATCAGAACTGCAACCGATACTGGACAAGTTGATCTTCTTGCAAAAATAAATTATAACTTCATACAGGTATTCAGGTTACGATACTTCTCGTTCACTAGCATATTGCACATGCAGTATATGCCGAAATGGACTTGTCTTGCATTTTGTGATATTATACATATACTTCCTGCAGCTTGCCATGCAGATATAGATGTTGTCGCTCACTTGATATTAAAACCACATGTCTGCATTCTCTGCCTAACAGCTTGGCCACATTATTTTAAAGAAACTCGTTCCTTAATTTATCCTTAATATGGTTTTTTCGTTTGCTGGTTACATATAAGTTGCTATTAGCAGTTTCGATTCCCTTTAAAATGATTTCCTTTATAGCCTAAAATTCGACTGTACAATTAGTAGGAGTTGTGTTTTTATTTGAGGTTAAAATACAAGCATCGCAAATAGCGCTTGGAAAATTATAAATAACTATGAACGATGATGCTTTGCTTATCGTTATTAATAAATACGATGCCTTGAAATTATAATCAAATGATAATTAACAATCAAACTCACCCTAGTATCTTATGAGGCTCACTGTTTAAAAGATCTTAAATTTTCTCTAGCTCGCCTTTATTTGTTTGTCGACTTACAAAAACAACCGCATGAATATAGCTAGTTGCTTTAAATCTCGGTTATCACTCATGCTACTTGTCACCGGCACCAATGATTGTCATTGAATCATATAACAGGTATTCCTAAACGTTACAATATCACAAAATCTTCGAATCAATATTGATATTTTCTCTAACATACAAATAAGTTTAAGAAAACTCCAAATTAGAATGTATCAATATAATATGAGGCACAACAACTGTATCAAATTGGGTTCGTATAGAAAGTCCTAAAATTCCAACTTCTTAATTTTAATTCCTTGTGTCCTACGAGATACAAAACTAACTTAATCTTAGCTTTCAAAGACAGAATTAACAAAATTAGTGACAAAATTTACTTAAACCCAGATCTTAAATCATTGCATTTTTTTTTTAAAAAGAAACAACTAACCGCGACATCTCACCAACAGACTAATTTTCTCCACGGCCAATAGAGGAAACAATAGGCCGAAATACCTACACGTCAGGGCCGACAGACAAGACCAACAAAACAATATACAAATCACTTATTTATGTGGCAAACGTTACTAATAATATCAGGAACTTGTTCCCAAAGACACATGTACAAATATCTTTCACTTTCGTCTTTCCATGCAGCAGATTCTACACCAAACTAAAGACACTGACACCAAAAGAACGAACCAACAACATGGTTTACATAGTTAGTGCGAGGGTAAAAAATGCTCATTGGCAACTTACATCAATACAAAGAAACATAATGTACTTTAATGATATAAAGACTACTTTTAGAGAAATAAATTACATTAAAACAAATTTCTTGAAAGCCTTGGCCATTAAAATTTTCTCAAACAATCTCAATACTAAGGAGCAGTCGCGCATGTATAGCAATGTATATAGTAATATAATGAAATACATCAAAATCAAACAAGTTTAACAAGTAAAACATAAACACTATTGAAAAGTTATAAGATTTGCATTTGAATACGTATAACTAGCATTCATATCTAAACATAGCTCTGTAATAATTCAAATTAAAAAAGGATTTTTAGAGAATTAAGAAGTTATTTTATATACTGACAAAAGTAAAACGTACTATAGATCATATGTACGGGTGATACCTGCAAAATAATTGAATGTTCTCTGAATTAATAAACACAGCAATCTTAATGTAAGTCAAATTAAAACAAAAATTTCTTTCTTATGATTTTTAAAAGTGTTAAGTGGGGTGTTTTGTTCTGTAATTTATTGTAGTGTTGTTTTATATACAGGTCCGAAGAAGAAATGATTAAATTTCCGAAACGTCACAGAGATTAATGTTTGTGTTCTATTTTGAACATCTTTCAAAATAAAAAAAGTCTGTTTGTCAAAAACATTAATGTAATATATCTATATATATTTAAATTTCGATTGCTTTCAATATTTACGTTTTGACCAAACCTCTGATCTTCTTCAGAATAACAATTATCTGGCACAATTTTTTAAAAATTTTAATGAAACATTTCTCTTCTCCAAAATGGTTCATTAAAATTATTAATTCTAAGTTGTACAAATGTTAAGTTTACAATTTTTAACACGATAAAAAACAATTAAAAAGTACGCATACAACTTACAAAATAAATTATAACATAAAATGAAAATGTATTTTTATTTTTTTCAAATAGATTATTATTATTGTTTAATGCGTTGAAGCTGCACTATTGAAGTGATTGATGACTCTTTCTTGTTAAAAACACTTTCCTTTCTTAGCCGTTTGATAAAACAATTTCTTTTCGTGGTTTAGAGGTTGCTGTAAATGAAATAAAACAAAAATATGATTGTCAATATAGATATTACGTTTGTCTATTAATGAACATTGTTTAATTAACATTAACATATTAAATAACTAATAACAAAACTGTAAAACATATTTAATAAACTCAAAATGTCTTTAGATTTGGATGAAATTTAGCATATGGGGATTTTTGGGGTCGCTGATCACGCATCCAAGGTCAACATTTCAAAAAATATAACCGGTGGGTCCAATATGGCGTAAAGATTCTTCAAAGTGTTCTTAGATTTGGGTGAAATTTAGCTTATGGGTTTTTCTTTTGGGTCGCTGATCACAAATCCGAGGTCAAAATTTCAATGAATTACATAGCGGATCCAATTTGACGGAAAGGTTCTTCGAAACTTGCTTGGATCTGAGCCCATCCTTCCTTGGTAAACTTTAACATGATTTATGTTTAACATTAAATTATCCTTTTCGTTCTTCAGTGTTCAGTGTAACGGTTTGTGTAAAAAAAGTCAAGAAAAGTTCTAAATAATACATACGATTGGCAACACAAAATTTAAGTATGTACAGGGGTGCGTCAAAAGTTAATAAAATCGGAAATTCTTAAAAGCGTCATGGCAGTGATCGTATTTTTTTAGAAAACTGTAATAAAGCTATAAGCGGACGCGAAAGAGGCGTTTCAAGCTCGGAGAGATTGGCGGATAGCTAGTATCAAATAACTATTAACAAAACCGTAAAATATATTTAACAAATATTTTTAGAGTCAGTTTTCTGCGTCACTTTGACCGTTTGTTGTAATTTTATATATTTCTTGAAAATATAGAGGAAGTTAATAAGTAAAGGAGACAAATATTCCTAAAGCCATTACTTAATTTAGAATGATTAAATTTAAAAAAATATTCTTAGGTAAAATAGTCTTTATTTATAATGATCTTGCTTTCCCTTATATGCAATTGAAACAATGAGTTAAAATGCCCACAGTAGTTAATCACGCAGTCATGCAAGAACTGCAAAAAGCAGATTTATTGCTCTTTGATGAATAATTCTTATTTCACCATGTAAATAACGAAAATCTTACGGCCACTTCACAACCATTATTAACTTATTCCTGCTGTCCTCAGCACTCACCGCACGACCCTTTTTTCCTTTCCCTCGCAAAGAAAAAAAATGCCCGCTCGGAAAATTAAAAGGACCAGGATCACAGATACGGATGACTAACCCGAGACTAGCAGAAAGAAAAAGGAAAAAATTCAACACTGTAGGCGTCATTATAGCCACTTAACGTCACACTCGACTTCAGGTTTGCGGGTTTCCTTGTCGCCAAATTTCACTTTTATATTTCGCCCTATTTCCTCGGGCGTTTATCCTAATTTCCCCTTAACGATCCGGATATTATTTTTCTTAATGCATATAATATGTTCTTGAACGTCCGACGGTTTACTTGAAATATAAGAAAATTAAATGTTAAACACGAGATTATCGATTATGTATTTGCGAATTATGTTGGTGTCGTTACACTATCCTGCGGTAAGGTGATGTAATTATTTTATTAACAAAACTATCAATTGCAATTTATATAATGACTATCGTACTAACTGAAAACATAAACTTAGTATTATCATATATAATATACAGAGTGGAAACCACTTATGGAATAAATTCAGTAACTTCCAAACTAATGACATTTGTCGAAAACGTTGAAACAGGTCAATTTTTATTTTAAATTGCGCTGATTTTAAATCACTGCACCTATTACTGACGTCATCTTCTTTAGAGCTGTGACGTCATACGCATTTTTTTTAATAGAATGCTATATTTTTTTATAAATTCGTAGATAGTACTATTAAATACCTTTTCAATGAACTAACACTAGTTAACTTTATTTTCAACAGTTTTTGTTGTTGACAGTTGACCAAGTTAGTCCTTGGCTTGCCTCCTGCCTTCCATTGATTGAACGAACATTTTGGTGCATAGAACAACAGCCCTCGTAGTTCTTTAATTGACCGCTAATTGTTCCTATAGTGATTATATTATCTCAGAAATTACAAAAGATAGGTATAGGATATTGTTAACAAAAATGAAAGAGAATAAAAAAGGAACAAAATGCCTCAATAAAATATTGGGTGTTCCATTAAACGAAAAATAAGTAAGTATGTGAAAATTTCAGGAAGTAGGCTTTGAAAAACAAAGTTTTTTGAGGTATTGTCGATTGCAACTTACCAAATGATGCAGAAGCTTCTTGGCTACAAGCACCACCAAAGTTAATGTTTTTACTTTTAAAAACAATATAAAAATGATTTTTTTCTGAACATGTGTTTTGGTCAAATATTTTCAAAAAAAATTAATAACTCAAAAACCATTGGCTCAATTATGAAAAAGTAAAGACAGTTTAACAGACAATTTAAAGCTGTACAAGAAAATCCAAAAATATATACGTTGAGTCATTAAAAAATTAAGTTCGTGCATTTCCGATGGAACCGGAAGTCCGTCAGAGCTTAAAGTATTTTTGCAATATGCGCCACACGCAACCATGGATCTTCCACTAATTGTTTTTTCTTTTATTTAAAACACAAGAGAGCAATCGAAGAAGCGGCTACTAATGACTCACCCTATATATATGCACGAGAGAGATATATTCTTTAGAAAAACCTCATCTGGTGTTTCTATTTCTATGAATTCGACTTCGTCTTCTGTTCTTCCGATGTTATACGATCCATCATATGTAGTGCTATATCCAATAAAAATAGAAAAAGAAAAAAAATTTTTTTTCTATGAACTTACATAGTTCCACAGCAGAAAATCTGGTCCCGATAGGTAGCGCTGTGGTCGAGTTATTAATAAATTTTATATATATAAACCGAAATGATGTATGTGTACATAATATGTTCTGCCCGGACTTTCTTATATTAGGAATTTAACCAAATAAAATTATAGCGCTTATCTACCGGTAAGGGCGGAACAACGTCTGCCGGGCCAGCTAGTACAAAATAGATGATAACTCAGTCAAATGTCAATAACTGATTAATAATTTATTAACGGTGCGGTCTTCGATGCCTAACCCTAACGGGGGTCCATAGATGGAGCTGTGATTGCATATGGATTTTTTGCAGTTTTTATTATAACCCTTGATCAATAGAGAAACGAACAGAGAAATATTTACAATAAAGATAGTAATACAACAAAAATTAATACAGAAAATGTTCCTAAATTCGAATTAAAACACCCATCTAATGGATTTTTTCGGTACCATATTAGGCGAAACCAAAAATCAAAATTGATTTTTTTTTCGGATTCGACATCAGCATAGTGCCTTTTATAAATTGAGTTAATTTCGTTCTGTTTCTTCCAAATTTACTAATTTTATGATTTTTTTTGAAAAAACTAAGGGCACTAGGATTTTCAAAATAACTCAATCTGATGAGTGTGTTTTAACATTTACTGTGTGAAAATTTCATTGTTCTTGATTTACAACTTTTCGTTAAAATGGTACCGATATTCCTTATGGACATATAACACGGACGAACCCCAGCCTTAAGTGTTAACTGACCTCGGTAAAAGCATGTGATTTTAAAGATGCTCTGCGATTATCAAATAGTTTATAATACTTTGAGCAGATGACACCAGTCGAGGACGGAATTTTTAGGTTAGCAGAATCAGTCAAAAGCCCATTATGTGACGGCCATGATACAGCCCAGTTATAGCGAGATGCAGCTGGCCATGGTAATTATAATTTGCCCTACAATATATTTATTAAATCAAATTCTGTGTGCTTTCAAAAATGCAAAACGTTCAGACAACATCGAAATAAGACCGAAACGTTCGCTTTGATATATTTCTCTCTTTCTTTGTGTGTGTGTGTGTGTGTTCAAAACGAGTCCACGCACAGCCTTTTAGCAATCATAAACGGTTCGCGCCGCCCCGCAGACGTATTTAGGCGAAATTATATCTACATTTTTATCGTCTCCGGGCGAGTGGTCTAGGATATTAAATTAGCATCGGAATTGTAGCTAACGCTTCCGACATCGAGATGAGTAGATAAATAATTCAAGGGGACGAAAGGTCCGATAAATTCGGGCGCATTGTAAAAAGCTCGACCCCGTCGATGGCCCCAAGCGACGAAGGCATTCCTATTCGTCCGCCGCATTTTTTTCCTTTCTTCTTTCTGCATTAAAGTTGCCTTGCTTTTTTTGCCCTCTTTTTGTGAGTAAACTAGATAAAAATAAACACAGCCATTATCTAGGCACACTTCCCTATAGTAAAAAGAAATCAATAGAGGCGGATTTTCTTTGTTGATTTTCATCTAAACTAAAAGAACATTTAATATGTTTGGAAATGTGAAGTTTTGATGGGAATATTTGTCGTCATCATTGCATACCATAGGTCTGGGTTCAACATGTCTTGTTCGTTTGATGTTGATTGAAAACCTTGCGTTAATGTGCTCTGACACGTCTCCAGATTTCACCCTACCCAATTTAGCAATATGAGCAGAAGTTTTCACGTGTTAGTGTCTATTTGATATTTTTTATCATATGTTATTGAAATATCAAGGTGAAAAGCAATAATATCAATACTTAGATTTAAATCCCTACATAACAAATAAGTTTAAATTATTAAATCAAAGTGCCACACTGACGCTCTACTGACTTTGTACATTTTACTAATAAAAATAAATAAATAAAATACCACAACAATACAAAACACAAATAGACATTTCTTCAAGAACACAATCAGAAATAAAATTCAGAAATCCGTTTTATTATTTACTTACTTAATATAAATATAGGTACAATTAAACCACTGTTAACGGTTTAAAACGACCTATTTTAAATTATCGGAATTTAAGATTAGAATTACCCCATACTCTTGCATCTCATATTTTTTTTTTTCATGAAAACTGCAAATATAATAAAATAAATTATTTCATAATGGAAGATTTATAAAAAATTTTACCTTGATCTCTTGAAACGTCTGCCAAAGAACTACATCATTCAAAATTCCTTCAATTAGGCACAATATGCTATTTATTAAGGTGCAAACATTTAAAACAAATGCATATAATATAAAAATTATGCGTTTTGCATATTTGGGTTACCTTAGTGATGATATAGTTTAATGGGCGAGATAGGGGAAGTGTATCCGAAGTAGAGTGGGAAACATTTGATACAAGGTCTCTTTTGACGCAAGGAGTACAAGAACGGAATATTCAAAAACCAATAACTTTCAATTACCGATACTGGCGACATGTGTTTTTAACGTAAATATTTTTTGCTTTTCACATAATATCTAGTCAATTCTCATTTAATATCACATGTCACACCCATTTTTCTTAGAAGAAACCATTATACTAAATTCTGCAATTTTCCTTTAATAACGAATTATTTTATCTAATTACCGGTTGCCCTGGGACGTACACCATCAACTCCATCTAATGCAAAAATTATAAATAAATTCTGTTTTATAAATAAATTCTGTTTTATATTGTCGGATCCTATTATGTTTTGTGTCCCACCTTTCAAGTTCAAGCTTTAGTGTCAACAAAAATTACAAATACATATAATTAACGTTTTATCAGGTTCACATCTAATATTCAGAGGGCGTTTACCAACAAATAGAAACTTATGCAACTTATATTACTAGCGGGACGGGTAGCAAGGGGGTGTGAGTAGGTGAAGCTAGACGATATTCGGTTTCGATCACAGCGCTTCGGTTTTATTCACAGATTCTGTCCTGGGTTGAAAATTTTAATATATACATAAAATGAATCGTCAAATTTAAATTCTGAAACGTACTCGCTTATTGGTATTATGTACTTAGTTAAACTAAATTGAATTAACAAATATCAAAATAATGTAAATAAAATTGTAGAATAAAAATTACTTACCACGTATTTTGATTTTTCATACGATTTGCATGGTTACGTCTTTGTTTTGTTGATGTTTTATAAAAATCCAATACTGGCTTGTCCATAACTGTTATATTATTATACACTCGAATTTTATAGGTATATATGACATTTCTTTTTAATTACAAACTGTCACTCGGATTTAAGTCTGCAATAGCCGACCGATTATAACGTGGGGATAGACGACGCCATAGCTTCGAAAAACATCGTGTGAAATGTGTGTGACAATGTTTACTGTTTAATGTTTTTTTATCTTCAAATATAATTATATAAATTTTATTTTTTTATATCGTTCATCAAATGTGTAGCGGCGCGTACAGGTTGTTTTTTTCTTTTGTGTACCAGCCTTAGTTAGTAAATAGTCGAATGTATGCATTTTTGTGGTTATTTCTAAAAGACATAACTTTTTTAAGAAAATAAATTAATACAAAAACTGGCCCTGACATTATAAATTTATGCCTTTTGCATCGCTAACCCAAATTTGAGATTCTCAAATTACAAAATAAATTTAAAAAACGCAAAACGGCGATTCCTTACGGGGCCATAGTTTTCGATAGGTAAACGCTTCTCTTAATTCTAAAATCATTATTTCTATTGTCACTAAATTGTCATATTTCTTTTGATCAAACTGCTTCACTGAACTAATTGTTAAAGATCTTATCATTAATAAAATTCACTAAGTTCATTTTATACCAAATAATTCACATTAAATTATCATAACCATGCGTTAAATAACTTCATATTGACACTTTCCAATATTCTTGATGATTCCACAATAATTCTCACTTTATATATAATTTTACTTATAAAATAAAACTAAAATTCTATAAATGTGTCAGATTACAATTACAATTTAATAAACGACAAGCTCGACGTTAAAGAGGAGTAAGGCTGTTTTTGAGTCTTAATTTGCTCTTCCTGATGCTTTAGGCTGAAATTAGAACAGAAAGGAGGACTCCTTTAGAATCCTTTCTGTCCATTTAAGTGTTCAAATGTACATTTACAAACTTCTGGATCCATTTTATTTATAATATATTCAAGAGCCAAATAATACCACATTCCAACAAGAAAATTCCCATTCTTGTTACTATATATTTTACTTGCATTAGAGTCGCTTTTATTTGGTTTTTAATTTGTTGCCGAATTTATTTTCAATTATTTGAAGAAGTAATGTTCAGTAATGTTGTTGATTATGTAATGTTCTTGGCACGTTTTAATGTTAAAATATTGTTAAATTTTTAGTTATTGATATCAATACTTTATAGCACTGGCGGCTCTTCAATGAGAGCAAGTGAGCAATTGCACCCCCTGGAATTTTGAAACAAAACAAACCAAGCGGCGACTAACTGTGAAAGTATTTATTTATTAGGTATTCATAGTTATTGAACAGGAACGTGGCGTGTGCGGCTCGCGTAACAACCTACATGCACCGATCGTCGTCACAGATATATGACGACTAACAGCGCACGAGAAACTATTCGAATGTTTACCCCTTCCACCGAGAGAAACATACCCATGAGCAAAGCCCAACCGTTGCTCCGTTAAGCCATTAACATTACATTGAAGGTGGGGGGAACTGTATTTTGTTCTACTTCCATATCGTATAATACATAGCCTGTGAGCAAGATCCCCAGTCTGCTCACCGCTGTTGTAAGATGAATTTCGTGTCTGAGTTACAGAATAACACGTTTTCGCGGTTAACGTATGATGAAAAAATCGCAATAAAAAATCTTAAACGGCCGATGCCTCAATTATGTTTAGAAAATAAACAATCTGTTAAAGGTAAAGACGTTATAAGAAAATTCAAAATGAATATTTATCAGAAAAATGACTGGATTTGTGGGTGTGAAATTGAAAATACTTTGTTTTGTTTTCCGTGTCTTTTGTTTGGTGGTGAACCGTCTTGGTCAAAGAACGGAATAAAAGACTTAATTCATCTTAGTGCTAAAATTACGAAACATGAAAATTCCGAAGGGCATTTGAAAAATATATTTAGTCTAAGACTGTTAGGAAAAAATAACATTCAGAATGTTTTAGATTCATCATAGAGAAAAGCAGTTCAACAACACAATGAACAGGTAACAAAAAATAGCCATGCGTTAAATTTAATAATAAATTGCATTAGATTTTGTGGCGCGTTTGAACTGGCACTTCGGGGTCATGATGAACGGCAAACGTCGAATACCAAGGGCATTTTTCGGGAATTGATAAATTTTTCGGCAGAATTGGATAAATCGCTCAGAGATCACATCGAAGCAGCACCGGTTTTTGAGGTATTATCAAAAACGATACAGAATGAGCTGCTTGATGAAATGTTGAACGTGTATCATGAACAAGTTTCCAGTGAAATTAAAGCAACCGACTTCATATCTGTGATAGCTGATGAAACCACAGATGTATCCAATCAGTTTCAGTTGGTGGTTGTTTTAAGATATAATGTGAACGCGAGACCGGTCGAAAGATTTTGGAAATTTCTTCTGCCTAGTGGACATGATGCCAATTCTTTATCTGCCTCCATCCTTAACGAAATTAGTTTGCCTGTTGATGACCCAGAAAAACTGATTGCACAGAGCTATGATGGGGCAGCAGTCATGAGTGGTGCTATTAACGGCGTGCAAAGACATGTCCAAGACCAGTATCCAAAGGCCAATTTTGTACATTGTTACGCACATCAGACAAATCTTATTATGTCACATGCTACTTCGAGCAGTAGTAATTGCAGATTTTTTTTTTGCCAATCTGACGGGATTATGTACTTTTTTCTCCACTTCACCACAACGAGTTGCAAGATTGGAAGAATTCCTTCAGAGAAAAAGCTTACGTCGTTCTTCAAAAATAAGATGGAACTTCAATTCTAGGACAGTGAATACAATATATCCGAGAAGAAATAATTAAGGCTCTAGAACAAATCGAGGGAGAAGCTAGTTTACAAACTACCATTCATCAAGCTGGTGCCAATTTGCGAATTTTAGAGCAGGAAAATTTTATCCATTGGTTAACTTTCTTTCATAAAATTATGCCACATGTGGACATATTGTTTAATCAATTACAAAATGTCAATACAGATGCATTAAAAATCAAGAATAATTTAGATAATTTTGAACGCGCCATTGGAAAAAATCGAACCGAAATCGCTGACACAGATAATCAGCTGGTTAAACAAAATGACTCAGAACTGACTCCTCGACCATCAACGCGACGAAGAGTAACTGATGGTAACCAAAGACGGAGGAAAACTATTGAAGTGTGCGATATTATTTTGCTTGAAATAAAAACTAGATTTCGGTATACAGGGCACTTAATATTATCAAACTTAATTTCTTTTAAACAGTTCTCCTCTTTAAAAAAAAAAATCCGGAAGATTGCCTTAAAGAAGCAGTAAAATTTTATCCATGCCTCAATGAAAGCAGACTACGAACTGAATTAAGTGTTCTATATTCTAGAGAAGAATTTAGGCAAAATATAGAAGTCAGTGCTGTAGGTCTGCTAGGCCTTCTACTGGATGGATTAAGCGACACCTTTAATGAAGTTGTTAAGCTTTTAAAAATAGTCATTACAATCCCAACGACAACGTCTGTAGCGGAACGCCAGTTTTCACGGCTGAAGAGAATAAAAACTTTCCTGAGAAATACAATGAAAGAAGACAGATTAAATGCCCTTGCTATGTTATCTTGTGAAAAAGAACTTATAAATGATTTCCCAAATTTTAATGAAAAAGTGATAGAACTGTTCTGCAAGTCAAAGACACGCAAAATGGACTTCGTTTATCGTCAGATGTAATCAAACTGTAGTGTTAAATTTACTATTCCCTCAAAACAAACTGTACAATGAACAGTACCTGTCTGGAACAGTATGTCGGTAAAACTTATAAAGATTGGGTAAGCGTTCTTGCTCTTACTTTTTAATTTTGAAATTATGCACTCCCTATGTGAACCACTCCGAGCCGCCACTGCTTTATAGTATTTATTATACATGGGCGAGATAGGGGAATACGGTACAGTTTTACTGAGACTAGACCGACTCGTGTTTTACCGGCTCTCGGGTACCGTATTACCTACCGGTTTCCCCGAGAGCCGACAAAACACGAGTCGGTCTAGTCTAAGTGAAATTGGGTCCACTTCCCCTATCTCGCCCATGTATAATATAGTTAAATGGAGACGGAGTTATTTAATGAAAATAACAAGACTACAGACGTTAAAATTGGGCGATTTACCCATAATATCTAAAGAGATAAAGATCCATTTAGCTATTTGCATCAAATCATTTACATCTAGACTCTGAATCATTATTAATTTACGAAACCCAACAGAGAAAATAAAAAACTCGCGATTATTATTTAATCATCAGCAGAGCAAATCCTCTTAGACTTCGCGACATCAAAGGCGATTCGAAAACTGAAAAATTAAGCCGTCGGAGTACATAATTAAAGCAGAAAAAATACACATCGTCAGAGAAATTTTAAATACATTTAACCCAATTAATTCGATCTTTACGCCGCTCGAGACAGTAAATGCCACGAAGCTGTCGCAAATATCCCAAGTACATACCATTACTAGATGTTATCGCACGGGCTTAAAAACTTCTTTATGTCTTTCCTTACGTAAGCCGGGAATAAGAGGGAGTGGGTGGAATTACGACCCTGGAGCACTTCGTTCATTGAAACACGTCAGACCCCTTCCCATGCCTTATATAGCAAAATGGAAACGTTAACACGAGTGCCTCTTCTGCCTCTTAAAAAAAAAACGTTTAAAAGGAGGGTTATAATCCGATTTGTGAGGATGGTGGGATTGGGGGCACAAACGGGATTTTATCGACGAAAAATTAAAAAGCAAATTGGTTGAGTTGGAGTTACTGGTGGATCGTGTACCTCCCACCACTTCCACATCACCTTTTCCCTCTCGTGAATGAGAGAATGGAAAAAAGGGAATCTTGTTTGAACAAGCCTCGCCGCCTATTATGGTCCGATCTAGTCTCTTTTGTACCCCTTCCGGTGTCCCTTCCCTTCCAGGTTGATTTTTTCTGTATAGCTAAATGGACAAAGCGCTTTGAAATCGTCATTTATAAGTGGGTGCTTTTTGCGGTTCGTGTTTTTCTCTTTTTCCCGTTTTATTCGAAATGAACGAGGAAATTATATACAGTTTGAAAATATATGTGAATCCGAGTATAGACCGTTACGAGTTTTATTTCACTCCGTAAATATTAATTTTATTTCTCTTAATATTTAATACTGGTTGCGGCTCATGAACTTGTCTTTTTCGTTTTTCTTAATGCAATAATTTTTATTATTAAATTCGTCCATTTCTTGTGAGCATGCACGGTATATAGTCATAATTTTATTTTCAATTGTTTAAATTGTTGAAACTGGCAAGCAAAACGTATAACCAATAGATGGCGGAGCTTGTACAACTTAACCAAGGCCAACTGTATCAATATCGCCTTAAGGGTCTTATATAATGGATATGTGAATAGTTGAAAAATAGGAGATTTTTGATGCAAGAAATTTTTGTTGATTCTAAATTTGGAGAAAACCTTTCAACGTCAACTTATGAAGAATTTAGTAATCTACCGCGTTGAATAATCAAATTTAGAAAAAAAACTATCTGATTAACGAAAATTAATTAATATGTCAAAATATTAAAAACAAGTTTTCTCAAAAATCCTTACGAGAAGATTTGTTTGCTTGGGTTCACGTTATAAATTGAATAAAAAACTACCCCGCTCTGCACTTATTTTTCGTTCTACTATTCTTTACTTGGTTTTAAATGAATATAAAATAAATTAAAATTAGGTAACCCACATTACAATACATTGTTATTCTGGTAAAAATCTTTCCCGCGGTTACAAATGTGTAAATATTTGTGTAATAAGTACTCGGGCATCCATGGCTTATTAAATTATGCAACCAATATTACATTTCCGATGCACTATATATTACCCTTAAGAGGAGCGTTTACCTATCGAAAACTAAGGCATCGCCGTTTCGCGTTTTTTGAATTTATTTTGTAATTTTAGAATCTCAAATTAGGGTTAGTGATGCAAAAGGCTTCAATTTATAATGTCAAGATCCAGTTTTTGTACTAATTTATTTTCTTAAAAAAGTTATGTCTTAGAAATAACGACAAAAATGCATGAATTTAATTAATATCTACTAACTAAAGCTGATACACAAAAGAAAAAAACAACCTCTACGCGCCAGCTGCACATTTGATGAACGATATAAAAAAAAATCTGTAATTATTTTTGAAGATAAAAAACATTAAATAGTAAACATTGTTACACACATTTCACACGAAGTTTTTCCAAGCTATTGCGTCGTCTATCCCCACTTTACGGTATCTCTACTGCTCCTAGCGAAGACGAAAATCTATCGGAATTGGTCGGCTATTCCAGACTTAAGTCAGAGTGACAGTTTGTAATTAAAAAGAAATGTCATATATACCTATAATATTCGAGTGTTTAATAATATAAGTTACGGGCAAGCGAAAATTGGCTTATTATAAAACATAAACAGTTCCGTAAGTATTCATTCTTTATACATTTTGTTTCCCATCTATAGTATTCCTTTATCTATGACAGAATCTGTGAATAAAACCGAAGCGCTGTGACAGAACCGAATATCGTCTACCTCCACCTATAGCTACTATATTTAGGACAGCTGACTCGTCGGCCATTTTGGAGATAAATGTCAGTCATATTACGTACTTATTTTTAGTACGACTATTGTAAAAAATTATACCTATAGTAGAGTCGCTCTCGCAACCGACACGCGCCACTAAATTAAAATGGCGTCAAATTTGAGATGTTGCAAAATTTTACCAGTCAAGTAATATAACCTACAAAAGCCATTTTAGGACTGTCATGGATAATAATATTCATACACCTTTTGACATTTGTCATAATCATCATTTGACGTTTGTTATAATCGTCATCTAAAGATTTTAAATTTGTCAACAATGCCTGCCTCCTAAACAGTATAGCCAAATGTTATATAAAATATAGGTGTAAATTGTTGCGGCCGATCGAAATTTGTAGTGGTATTGAATCGTCGTCTTTAGTTCGTACTTTGGCTGTGTCGGTTGCCAAAACGATTCTACTATACATTATTTCACGTCCTAACCGGCTTAATAAAGTCAATTATTCGAAGTTCTATTCAACATTTGCTATTAGCATACATATTTACTGCCTTAAAATTATCTCCAAAATGGCGGACGAGTCAGCTATGCTTTATATAGTAGTTGTACCTCCACCTATTCACACCCCCTTGCGTCTACCCGTCCCGCGAGTAATATAAGTTGCATAAGGTTCTATTTGTTAGTAAACGCCCCTCTTAAGTTATATCTTTAAATGTCATACTGCCAGGAATATTTGTCATAATATTTTCTCTCTGACATGTTGTAGTTTTTCAATTATGGTTTACACCACAGCACACAAAGCTTACATGGTTGAAGCGTATTTTAGAACAGGTGTGCTAGTTAATGGTATTTGGGAATACAGTAAGCGGTCATGTTTGGATAATTTTCGTAAACACTTCCCAAATTTCGCAGTAGTAGAGCATTTTAAATAAACATATATTTACAAATTTTATGTCAGTCAAATGTCAGTATGACAGTTAACCTGATAATTTAATCAGAATTATCTCAAAAGAATGATACCTATAAAGCTAGTCATCCACTGCATACGAGGCTGTGCTGTACTGTACTGTGCTATGCCGTGCGAGGTTCTTTGAAGACGTGGTGGGACCGTCCACTGCTGCTGTTCATTTAGAGGCGAATTTGCTCTTACGTCATGCTTTTAAGTATAGGTGTAATACAAAATTTGATGAAATTGACAGGAGGATGAGTAGTATTGGGTCGCTGATTGGTATTCCTCTGTTCTTCATCGTCTTAACTCTTTGAGGGGCGAAGGGTAAAAAACATACCACTAGAACTTTTGGCCAAGGTGTGTGGTGGTTTAAAAATTAAACCGCCTTTTTAAAATTTATTTGCATTGGTTTGCAGTGGTTTTCAACGTGTACCACTATCGCCTTCCAAAGTTGAGGTTGCGCTCTTTCCTATGAGACGTCGCGCAGTGTTAGTTTTGGATACTTTGTTGTCAGTTGTAGTTTAAATTCATGCGATCTAATTTTGAGGTTAGTTTTTGAAAGCAGTGAATTGCCCAACAATATTTGTTGATATTTCGCAAATCTGGCTGTTACCTGTAAGTGATTTTGATTGTTTATTTTATAGTCAACTTCTAGTTAGTATTATATAATAAGGCAATCAATATTGATTGCGCTTTTTTTCCAATTTTACAAGAGTTTTCAAATTGTACCACCGCGCACAATCGTAATTGAGTAATGTGTTTTTTTTAACAGATATGCGAAAATGTCTCGGAATGTAGAAGAAATTTTGCTGAAATTAGTAGACATTAGTGATGAAGACCTTTATGAAGCTTTATATGCTAATGATGATGTGGACTATGAAACCATTCCGTCTGATGCAGAGTCAATTGTAAGTGATGATTTTGAAAACAAAGTAGATAATGAATTTGAACCAGATGAAGTACAAGTTGAAGAATCAGATCACTCAGAGCAGGGACAAGAAAACCAAGAAAATGAAGATAATGAAGTAGAAGTTGTTGAAAATATCGAAGAAGGAATAGGAGAACAAAAGGACAGTGACAGCGAAATGGATATACCGCTAAGCCATTTTCGGAAAAACAATTCTCAAAAAAAAAGGTAAAATTGCCAAGAACAAGGGACAAAAGCCAGTACCAGATATCACTTGGAGCAAGGCAAAGGTTCCCTCACAGGTACAGATTCGTTTCATAGGAGACTCGGGTGTTGCCCAATTTATAATTGATATGGGCAATCCGTCTCCTCGCGAATTATTTAAACAATATTTTACAGAAGATTTTTGGGATTCAATTGTATTTCAAACGAATTTGTATGCTAATCAACGATATGATTACGAAAATGTTCTGCCTACTGACAAGAAAGAAATAAAAACTTTTATAAGGATAAATTAATTGATGGGAATCAAAAGACTACCTAGTTATAGAGATTGCTGGTCTACGGATAAATATTTACATGATAACTTTATTTCTTCTCTAATGCCTGTCAAACGTTTCAGCTGTCTTTTATCCAACATTCATTTGAACAACAATTTGTATATGCCACCTCGTACAGACCCAATGTATGACAAATTGTACAAAATACAACACTTGATAACACAATTGCAGACCAGATTTCTCGAATATTTCTTACCTTCTCGAGATGTTGCTATAGATGAATCCATGATAAAATTCAAAGGAAGATCGTCATTAAAGCAATATATGCCGAAGAAACCAATAAAAAGAGGTTACAAGTTATGGATGTTAGCAGATAAAAGCGGATATTGGTTAAAGTTTGATATCTATACTGGAAAGAAGGGAGATGTTGTTGAAGCAGGTCTGGGACGTCGTGTCGTACTCAAAATGTGTGAGGGCTTTAAAAATAAGGGCCATCACGTTTATTTCGACAACTTTTTTACCTCACCGAAGTTAATAGAAGAGCTTCAGCAGAAACATCTCTATGCATGTGGAACTGTAATTATTACTAGACAATTTATGCCCACATTTACTCCAGACAAAGGCTTGAAAAGAGGGTTTTCTTTTTTGGTAGCTGTTAAATGGAAGGATAAACGATGTGTACATTTATTATCTAATTTTCACCATCATGACGAAGTTCTGGAGGTAAAGAGGAGGAAAAAAGATGGAACTGCCAAAGTGATTCCTTGTTCTAGAATGCTAGTCGATTACAACGTAAACATGAATTTTGTCGATAAATTCGATCAAAACAAACGAACATACGAAATAAATCGAAAAACTTCCAAGTGATGGCATCGAATATTTTTTTATTTAATTGATGCGTGCGTTGTAAATGAATAAACAATTAAATTTACCTAAATTAACTATAAAAATTTTTAGACTCTCTATCGTGGACAGCTTTATAACTGTACTAATCAAGAAAAGAAAATCATCAGGTGCAAATATAAATCATACTTTTGTATCAAAAACAACAAGGTTGCAAAATGCGAAACACAGGCCCATTCGAACAAGTAGAAGACGCTGCGTAATTTGCAACGACATTCGTTCAAATTTGGAGTGTTGTTTATGTAAAGTACCACTTTGTTCAAGTAAAACTAAAAATTGTTTTGAAAAGTTTCATAGTTCATAAATTGTCTTAAATGTGCAGTGGTACATTTTGTAAACCACCTTTTTTTTTCAATTTTTTTTTATAAATTTTCAAAAAATTTGCTTTCGTTTCTTGTAAATTACATAACAGTCTACACATAATCCAAAGAAAATCGACAAAAAATGTATAACAAATATTATGCCCACTTGGGGTTATTTTATTTTTTAAAGTCTGTCCCTCAAACAGTTAAACCCTTGTATTAAAGCTAGCTCGATATTTTCCTGTGTTGACTTACTTAGTCTCTTTGATTTTAAAACATTGGAATTGAAAGATTTCTTGATTTTGTTTTTGAAAATCATGGATATTGTCGAATGACCCAAGCCAAGTTTTTTTGCAAGAGAAGAATTTGATTCTCTAATTTCCAGTCTGCATAAGTTCGCATCTTTTTCTGCAATTGTAAATGCCTTAGAACGGCAAGATGGCATTTTTCGCGTCAAACCATTAAACTATGTACTTATGTAATCACTTGTCACTGCTAAATATGTATGTACCGAAATTGGTTTTTCCCCGTTAAGAGAAATTTAAACGTTTACTAATCTTGTTTCTTGATATATGAGCTATCACGTGTATCGTCTTTATAACCGGATCAATTTTTATTAAAAACCTGTAAAAACAATATAACCGACGCGACATGTCAATGTAAGCGAAGTCATTATAAGAAAATAATTGCGTATAAGTTCGTATGAAAACCAAACTTTTGACTGAAGCGTGGACATAATAAAAGGTTGGTCATTATAAGTGGAGTCATAATAAGCGAATTCTACTGTACATAGCACCCTGTAGTTCTAGGGTAGCGAAATACATATTTATTTACAATTATAGTTAGTAATTTTAAAATTGTCTAAAATTCTTGTAAGAAATCAACATGAATATGATGGACAAGAAAGAAATTAAAATTCTCATGTTTCTTAAAAAGTTCCATTTACATCAAGAATCAACAAAAACAGGAGCGGTATTGTATATTCGGTACATTCACTCTACTAATAAAGCATAAATAAAACGAACAGTCCAAGAATTAAATCCATTTTTACACAAAATTACAAATTTACGTTTTTGCTGAGAAGCGTTTGCCTATTAAGCACAAAATCTATTATAATAGTACTTACTCCACTTTCAGCTAGCAGATTTCTTCAGAAAACTTTCGCGACTGCATCTCTTTCCCTATTTTTTGCTTTCATTCCTGTTTCGGCTTCTTTTACAATGGGGCGAACTTGTCCCGAAAGAAAATGAAAGAACGTGTTCTCATTTTCTCTCTTTCTATTCTCGGCGAGCATTTCCTGGTCGCTTTCTCGGTTGGACAACGCTTGGAAAACTAAATAAAAAAGAAGGAGAAACCTATGTTACGCTTTTGGCTGATTTTCCACTAAGACTTTTCAACGGAAGACGTTGCGACCGCCTTGAGTTCGTCAGACGAAAGAAAACGTTAAAAAAGACTGAACAAGATAGAGAATGGAATGAGAGAAAAACGACAACCCCCGACGCTGGTTGATGGCGTTACACCACTACAGTTAATGAGAAAGTTTTTCCATGTGTTCACGGGACTGTTGCGGGTTTCCGGGTTGACCTACCGGATCAGACCGAAAACTTCCGCGAGCCATTCGTGGATCCCGACAGGCTGAGGCCAGTGGAGATGCGTTTGATATGTTTCTCTCCGGGTAGCGTCTACAGCACCGATATTCGTTGCTCTTTGCACAGTTTACTCAGTCCCATTACTAAAATGTAAAATGTGTGTTTGGGATTGTTTTTGTTTCGTTTTGTTTCCGATCGCGTTTTTGTTTCGTGTTGTGTTCTCCCGTTTTCCTTTTTTTTTGTGTTTGTTTGTCGTTTTTGCATCTCGGAAAGTCCGCGTTCAGTGTTTTAAGTGAGTTATTTCTATTTCCGTTGCAGATCTCGTTTGAATAAGACATCTAAAATGACGCATTGAGAAAGAAATACATAGAATGAACAAAACTGAAATAAATCATATGTACGCCCTAGTAATTATCTCTGTTTAGTTAATGTTTTTTTCGGTTAAACTAAGAATAAATACTATTTTTCTCGTGAATCGAACAAATTGCACGTTTAATTTATCTAAAGGGATTTTATTACATTTATTAAAACCGTCTGACACAAATAAATATTTTTTATTTTACTTGAATCATAATCCGGGTATCTGTAACGTATTTGCGTGCGAAATCGGGCCTTTGAAACACCGTGGTGTTTTAAAGTCGCCTAGGTAAGAATAAATTTATCTACAACAGTAACTAATAGGTAGTGCTATTTTTTATGCAAATAAACATTAATGGTACAATTATTAGTAGGGTGCGGACCTGATCGGTTTAAACTACGACCAAGTTACAACGGAGAAAAGAAATAATGTAAGCAACACAAGCTTATTGAATAGCACTAATTCATATGGTGAACTGCAACATCTGTTTACGATCGAGAAGTGTCCGAGAATGAGAGCAAGAAATGCCCATAAAATAAGGAATTTATGAGTAAATTCCTTTTTTCATCGGCGTAGATAGGAGCGTGAGGGGTTTTTAAAATTTATTGTATTTACCTTATATTTCGTAAGGGAAATAAAATTTTCATTCATACTTACGTTAGTTTCGTTTTTTCATTGTCTTGACTTTTAATTATGTACTTCGTAATTTTCGTAATAGTCTGTTTAATACCGGTTTATTGAATCCACTTCTTCCAATTATCTAGACGTAAGTGTGCACCGGATTTCGTTTAGTTTCAATAACATACGCGTACATTTTTAGTTATCATTTATTTAGATCTAGAACGTTGTTTATGTTACTTTTTCTGATATGAAAATGAATTGACAGTGATTCTGAAATTTATTACAAAGTCTGTAAAATATCGTTACAGAATGCCAAAATATCGCACGTTCGTCACTTAGCTTTGCTAAAACATACACAGAAATAGTTTTTATGCAGATAATTTCGATAGTTTACAAAATTTCGTTACATGTTTAAATGACGATGCTCGAAGTATTTCTGAGTGCAAGGAACTAACACTAATCCCAAATTTAAAAAATCAGTTGTTATTCCTTCAGGAACGCTTTGGAAATTTGCCTAAACTAATCATATATTTTGAAAATCGAAACCCCAAATTAAAAGATGGATTAACCACATTAGACGTGGGCTATTAATAATTTCAAAAGTATTCCAAGTGACTTCGGATCTGGCTTTCGGCAAAAGTTAGACGCAGTTTTTAATAGAAATCCGGATTTAATAACATTGCGGCAATTGTGTATACTAAATACGTGGAAATAAAAGAATATTTCCAGTACACACCTATAACCAGTCGCGATGTAGTAAGGAAGTTTTCTATCTACAAGGATGTACTTAATTCAAAGAGAACAAGTCATACAGAAGAGAAAATGAACAAATATTAGTATTTTATATTTTATAGATCACCAGCCACTTGTTATCCAATTATATAAATAAAATGAAAACCTCTTTAAAAATACAACATTTCAATAGTGCGCCCATGGGCGATGAGTCATCAACCGTACGTGTCCGCGCTCTAATTAATAGTGTTGAAAATTCGAAGACCAGACTATTCAAATTCCTTATCACTGGCTATGTGAAAAGATGCAGATTTGATCTTCCGGTTTTCAGTGATAACAGGGACATCGATATCTGACGATCTTGACGCAATACCCGTTCCGTTAACAGCACCAGCAATACGTTTGGAAACACGTAATTTCTTTACGGTGGACTCTTTGATATATCCACTAGCTACAGTCGATGATTTCCACCTAAGCTGACGTTTGAGCTCATCCACATTCATCCCACTATTCGCCATGATCGTAGCAGACGACCGTCTAAAAGCGTGACCCGTATATTTAACAGGATCTGGAAAATCCAAGAAACGCGCCACAAGTGCAGGACATCTACCAGAAGTATTAATCCCGACCGGTAATTCGTGAAAAAAACTACAAAATAACAATAAATATGTATACTAAAATAAGCAAAAATTATTTCATCAAGTATTCAAATGAGTTTCCATTCACTTCTACATATTTTGCCTGGAAAATGGATAGATCGTAGAGACGCTATTCACTGGCCTGCTTGGTCTCCGGATATCACAAAATTAGATTTTATTAACGGGACACGTAAAAGAGCAACTGTACAGATACCTGTAACAACAAAAGAAGCAATGCGGGAACACATTCGAGAAATATTTAGAAATATAAGTCCTCAAGTTCTTCTTAATGTCGATATATTATTTCAGAAGCGTATTAAAAATGTTTAGAAGTGAATGGAAGCTCATGTGAACACTTGTTGAAATAATTTTTGCTTAATGCATTGTCCATTATTATATTTCAAAAACACTCTGTCTGTGGATATATTATCCGGACGTGGTGAAATATATTTATCAAACAACTTCGCATAAAATATATAAGAATTAACAGAAGCAAATTTTCCACCTTTTTCTGTTTGAGATGGTCGAATATTAATAATGAAAACGGATCCCTCTCTCTTAATGTACGACATACGTAAATTACACATTTCATGTCTTCTGCATGAGCCAAATATGCCACAAATAACGACAACCTGAAAAACGAAATATTGCTCTCAACTGTCAAAATAAGACAGATCTTATCTTCAAAAAAAAAAACAGAAAAGTTCGATCAGGGCTTGATCAAAAATTTTTGGTCCTTGTCTGTTACCTTCATGAACGCGTGTCGCTTATAAAATGAAACTATTTTTACCCCTTTTTTTAATTCTTCGCATTGTTTGTAATTTTGAATGCATGCACCACAGTGTTGACGATTTATAGATAGCCGATTATTATAAAATACAAGAAATTAGATTAATTAATGACCATTTTAATAATGTTACTTACCGCTTTGTTCATGCACGCAAACATCAATGTTTTGTCCACCGTATCTTTGTTATCCAAGTCAATAATTTCTCATATTCTTTATAACATGCAGTTTTTGATTTTTGTGGAATTAATTTCAATTCTGAGCTAATCGTTCAACTTCCCATGAAATCACGTCAGGCATTTTGTACAATGCAAATTCAGAAAATTTGTGAAAAATGTACATAACAACGACATAACAACTAAACAATAATAATTGCTAACAGTTTTAATGTTAATTATTAAAAATTAGATCCACACGCTACCTTGTAAAATGAACCAATTTTCTATCCTCTTTATGATGTTCGCATTGTAGTGCAAATATAATTAGAAAATTTCAATAGTGCGCCCATGGGCGATGAGTCATCGGCCGCTCGTGTCCGCCCCCTACTTATAAATTAGGCGCCAATTGTCTATTCCACCTATGAATCGAAGTACGAACTCTTATGGAGTATAGATGCTTTTTTGCTGTTTTATAATGATTTCTATATAACTGTCCTTATTTCATACATAGAACGTTGTCAAGTCGGTAGACGTCATTTTCACGGGAAGAATATTTGAATATAACCTCCAATGTCAATGTGACAATCAGCCAATGCTACTATTACTTTCGTTATGAAATTTACGTAATACTTATCCAACATTGAAATTATGCAACGACGCGTGCAATATCCATAAGAGCAATACTTTGATTCCAGGGTGGAATAAACTATAACACCGGTATTTTTTTGAGAATCCAATAAACCCCAACCTAATTTACACAGTCACAAGGCAAAACTAAACTGAATACACATAACTATTTGTGTGTTTCAGTATTGATCTCATAACTATGCATTTGCATGCTTGGTCGATGACATTCTCAAAAGACGCACCACACTTATTGGTTGCACAAATCATCGAACATACATTTTGTTAAATTCTTGTATATCCATTTTATACAGTTTATTCTTATAAGACTAAATTACACTTATAAATTATTAATTAGCTTTATCAGGAAATATGTTTAAATTTTAAATTGCTTTTATTACAACTATTTAAGTAGCCCCGGTATATACATTAAAGTTTTGCTGGATTGCTCCAAGGCAGACAGTTTAAAATCCGTCACGTTTGGACTTTTAATAACAAATTTTAATATTAAAAGTTAAACAAACTCTAACTTCTTAACTTAGAAGAAAATTCCCACTGTCTTCTCCTACCACTTTCCAAATGTAAAATCCCTAAGCATGACATTACAATGCAAAACTAAAATGACTTGCTGATTAGAAGTTTAGATATAAATGAAAGCCTGTTTATTCATAATACAATTATCACTAATAACTATGTGCAACATCGAAATTACTGAATTAATGCCAAGGGTGAGTCATTAGTAGCCTCTTCTTCGATTGCTCTTTTGTATTTTAAATAAAAGAAAAAACAATTAGTGGTAGATTCATGGTTGCTTGTGGGGCATATTGTAAAATACTTTAAGCTCGACGAACTTCCGGTTTCACCGGAAATGCACGCAACTTGTTTTTTTTATAAATGACTCACCTTATATATTTTTGGATTTTCTAGCACTGTTTTAAATTGTCTATTCAACTGTTTATATTTTTTTTCAAAATTGAGCTAATAGTTTTTGAGTTATTATTTTTTTTGAAAATATTTGACCAAAACACGTGTTCAAAAAAAATCTTTTAAAAGTAAAAGCATTACCATTGGTGGTGCTTGCAGACAAGAAAATTCTGCAACATTTAGTATAAGTTGCATTCGACAATACCTCAAAAAACTTTGTTTTTTCAACGCCAACTTCACGAAATTTTCTCATACCAAAAACTTATGACTCACCCTGTACATTTAAACAATACAACTTGCTATTACTATAAGCTTTTGTATTCTTAAACCAGATCTTACTTTTATGAAATATTTTTAATCTTAACTCTTTGTTGGTTTCCCAGGTAGTACAGGAAAAGGTCAACAATAATAATAAATAAATCATTTAGTGACAAAATTGTTTGTAGATGATATTGTATGTCAAAACTGCTGTAACTGCACAATAATATTCAAGTATAGCTTAAATTGAGGGACAACAAACTCCGGCTTTCACTTTCTTTAATATTATAAAAAGCACGTACGCTCTTCGTTAAATACATCGCGAATAGAATAAAGAAATCGATAAAAATAATGAGGATGATCTTTCATTAGAAGAAATGTTGATTAATCTAAGAAATCACTTCTCTCGGTAAAGAGGATTAATTCTAAAAAACCATTCCCCTCCTATTTCTGTACGTATATGCTGGAGTCTGTGGTACAAGTTCGTCGCTTTTCCACCGAATGAAACGATTTAGAGAAAATGACCGTAATCCGTCAGGACCGTGGGGGAGGTTTACTCCGACTTTGCGAAAATTAAGACGCCATTGTACTTTTCCCGATTACGGCTTTAATTGTTTAGAGAACGTTCCTCCCCTCTCAGCGGAAGAATTGCTCAGTATTCATTAACAAGGGCCGTTGAGACATAAGGACGTGTTGAGATTATTTACTAGCCCGAGTGGAAATGATTAACATAACTCTGCTAATGGAATGATTATTAAATGAAGTAATAATTCGTCCGGTTGCTAATTATATACCAATTTTGGTACAATCATAGTTTAAGTAGATGTCCCTACAGAATTAAGTGTGTGTTATTAATTAATTACTGCTTAAGGTTTTTTCACAAAGCAATTATTCCATATTTTACGTATGTTCTATATATTTATATATTTTATTATTGGAAATAGAAAGCTTACATTTTATATTAAGTCCAGATATTGACAGCTGAAATTATAACGAAGATTATGTAATACATTGTACACTGGTCAAAATATAAGAAAACTGTTCTACTCTAGTGCAAACTTTCACCAATTAGATATAAGATTCGAGTTCTCTTGAAGAAGAAATACGTCAATCCTGGTTTGTATAGAGCAACAGATCATTAAATCATTGGTATATGCGAGTACATTACATGTTAATGATTGAAGCAAATCATTGGTATATAAAATAAATAATAGAAGTGCTAAGTTAGAGTCATGTGGCAACTCAGATAAAGGAGTAAACTTAAATGGAATGTATCCATTGTAAAAGACACAATTTTCAAAAAGAATGTGAAATGGATTATACTGCAGAACAGTTTGTTACTTGTATTGCAAAAGTGAGATATTATTGTTCAGTAAATCAAATTCATTTCTATGGTTAATTTTTATGTATTTATAAATTTGAAATTGTATTTTTTGAAATACTTTCATGATAAATTTTAAAGATAGTTTACATACTACTTTAAAATTTACAATCAAAACTGATATAAATATTAATAATTTAATATGTACCGGGTGGCCAACTAAGAATGGCCGCCGGCTACATCTCAGAAACCAGTAGTCATATTGCTTCCGGGTAAAAAATTTTCAATTGAAAGTGCCCAAGAGTTATCCAATTATATAAAGAAAATGCTGGAAATTATTTTGGAATTTGTAAAATGTCCGCAAGGGGGCGTAACTGTCAGGATCATTGTCAAATTTAGAATTTCTTCATATTTTTACAAATTGAGAGGTATTGAAAATTTTTGAATTTTATTCCTTAAACATTCTTTAATACTTTTAGTTTTTCACATTTTTTAATATCTAGTGAAATACAGTGGTAGGGGCAGTTCAAATGTATCTTTGAATAAACTACGATTACTCCCGTTTGGCCGAACCGATTTGAACCTGTGTTTTTGTGTCTCAGACTTTTACCGTCGCCGGTAGATCGCGTTAACTGAAATGTAAGCAAATATTAGGCTGCTTTTCAAAAAAGTTAAATACAATGATATGTTTCTTTTTACAAGAGCTAGTAAAGAATTAAAGTCTCAACATATCGGTAGAAAAACCAAATTTGTATGTTTTTTAGAACAGGAGATATTGACAAAAGTAGATGAAAATCCATGAATTCTCTTGTTTTAATTTTTTTTTAATTATATATCTATATAATAAATTCTATTTTTTGTTTGTCTTCTTTAGTAAAATTCTAACACACAGACCAAATAATAAAATTTCACAAAAGCGGAAGAAATTTAAAAGGCATTCCTGTAATACCGATTCAAAATATAAAAATATATTAAATGGAAAAAATGTATACCATTTAGTTAGTTCCTGTTTAAGAAACCAAAATTACATGAATGTAATTTTATGCTAAACGTTCGAAAAACATGTATTTAAAATTTTCATATATTATGATTTACTATACTAAGAATTAATAATAACCCTATCAGAATAAAACTAATATTAAACACTAAAATAACTACAATTACATAACTATAAATTTTGGTTTGTAAAATTTTTAATGACGGCCTAATTGGTCAAAATGCCGCCCATCATTGATAATGCAAGCCTGCAACCTTTGCCGCGTGCATAAAACAGAAGTTTCGATTTCCGCCTCCGATATGTTTCGTACTACTGCTATAATTTTGTCCATCATATTCCGTCTTATTGTGGGCCGGTTTTCAAAAACAATGTCCTTAACTCTCCCCCATAAATAAAAATCTAGGACGTTGGAGTCTGGTGATCTGGCGAGGCAGGGAAATATACTACTACCCCGTCCAATCCACCTGCCAGGATATGTCTAAGAAATCCCGGATGTTTGCCGCAATATGCGCCGGGCACCCATCGTGATGAAAAAACATATCACGACGAACGTCTAGAGGGAAATCTTCTAATACAAGGGGCAGTTCATTCATTAAAAAATGGAAATGAATCTATCCAGTGGGATGTCGGTTAAAGAAAACGGGTCCAATAATTTTACCTCCTAGAATACCGCACCACACGTTTACCGACCAGCGCCCTTGATGCTGAACTTCCTGCATCCAACGCGGATTTGTCTTGGACCAATTGTGCATATTGTGCAAGTTCACACCACCATCCGTCCATAGGATACCAGAAAGTATTTCGGGGGTTTCCGCTACCATATTTAATAGCCATTGAAAATAGTCAAACCGGCGATTGAAATCTTCAGCCGTTAAAGCTTGATGAAGAACGATGTGATAAGGATACATCCTGGAAAATAATATGGCAAGCGTGAACGAAACTCTGAGATCAAATTTATCCAAACTTGTCAGGTCTATGTAAAACGGTATCGGATAGAGATAGCCGTGACAAACTGTAGGAGATAAAACAAATCTAACAAAGGCCTTACAAAAAATTTCGAAATAAAATTTATTTTGTTTTTAATTTAAAACTATCAATGCTTATTTGTGATCTTTCAATACATTTTAAACCGTAGTTCTACAAATGCCCAATTCTCTACTTATGGTTTTGGTGCCCACATGTGGATTAAATTCAATATATCCTAATACTTTTAGACCATTTTCTTTGGTTCGACCAGTAAGTAGGTTGCTTTCTATACACCGGAAGATTAATACTTCCGGTGCTCCTAAGTCTTTCCGTTAACCTACGAAAAACACTGCTCGCATAATGTTGTCTTCCAGGACACTGCATAGCATACACTCTGGTAGCAACTGTTGCATTTCGCATGCATTCGAAATACACGCCAATCATATCGAATGTCTCTTCATTTGCTAACCGCATCTTAGTAAAAAAAAAGTTTTCCCAAACACAAAAAGTAAACGAAATCCAAGAAAAACTGAAAATAATATTTATTATTTTGACAATTCGTCGTTTTACCACAATGAGAGTTATTGTTTTATTTTTTCATAGCTTACTTTTTTTTATTTTTAATGGTATATCTTTTGGATTAAAATAAGTATTAAAAATAATCATGTCTTATTAAAAGGGTCTTTCAAAATGGTGTAACATTTTTCTTGATAATAATAGTAATAATTATAGTATTTAAATAAGTATTATATTAATAATACTATTATTTCTTGGCCTTTATTATATTCGTGTAGGTAAATTCTTGGTATTAGGCCTTTTTAACAAAATGCAATAAATACTAGGTTTTAACGTTTCGACATTTTTTAATATTAATGTCTTCTTCAGAAAACTGAAATTATAAGTATAAGTTACAATAATGGTTCAAAAAATTAATACAAAACAAGATTACTTACTTAAGAATAGGTATAACAGTTAAAATTGTATAAATAAAATGTTTCTCTTAAAATTTTGTCAAAAGACTTGACATACATCAAAATATAATTGTAAATGTCAGCATATGATTTCTAGATTAACAAATTAACATTGCTGACATATTCTAATAATAATGTCATTACAAAAATTTTTACAATGCAAGTATCAAATAAGCACTAAAAGAACTGATTTTTGAAAATATAGAGGGGAAATATTTGTTTATGTAAGTAATGAAAAATAAATTTTTGAAAGTGCATTAATTTCACTTCGGTCATTCACACAAACTGATTCATTTTTCTTAATTTGGATGAGTTCTAATATTGATCGAGATTTATTGTTAATTTCAATATTTAGAATTTTAGTGTTATCAAAATTGAAATTATGTTTACATCTTCAGGTAGATTAATGAATTTTAAATCATGTCAACCATTATCTTTTAAAAAAAGTGTTATCATAAATCTTACTGATAGGGCAATTAAGTTAACAAGCCCAAATTTTAGAAAAGAAGTTCTAGAAAACATTACCATAACTTTAGCAAATAATAATTATCCAATAAATTTAATTAAAAGTATCATTAAAAAAAGAACTTATAAATTTTACAACCAACAACAAAACAACAATCAAAATGTAAATAATAGTCAAATTAAATATTTATCTATCCCATATGTACCAAAATTATCAGAACAATTAACTAAAATGTTTAGTAAATTTAATATTAAAGTAGCACATACAAATTATAATAATTTAAAGTTTATCAATACTAATATTAAATCTAAAACTCCTTTTTTAAAGAAAACCCACACTGTTTATAGTATTCCTTGTAATAATTGTAACAAAATTTACATTGGACAATCTATGCAATATTTAGAAGAAAGAATTAAAGGTCATAAATATTGCAAAAATTCAACGGCTTTAAAAAAACATTGTCAACAATTTAAACATAATTTCAATTTTGATAACACTAAAATTCTAAATATTGAAATTAACAATAAATCTCGATCAATATTAGAACTCATCCAAATTAAGAAAAATGAATCAGTTTGTGTGAATGACCGAAGTGAAATTAATGCACTTTCAAAAATTTATTTTTCATTACTTACATAAACAAATATTTCCCCTCTATATTTTCAAAAATCAGTTCTTTTAATGCTTATTTGATACTTGCATTGTAAAAATTTTTGTAATGACATTATTATTAGAATATGTCAGCAATGTTAATTTGTTAATCTAGAAATCATATGCTGACATTTACAATTATATTTTGATGTATGTCAAGTCTTTTGACAAAATTTTAAGAGAAACATTTTATTTATACAATTTTAACTGTTATACCTATTCTTAAGTAAGTAATCTTGTTTTGTATTAATTTTTTGAACCATTATTGTAACTTATACTTATAATTTCAGTTTTCTGAAGAAGACATTAATATTAAAAAATGTCGAAACGTTAAAACCTAGTATTTATTGCATTTTGTTAAAAAGGCCTAATACCAAGAATTTACCTACACGGTAATAATTATATATACCGGGTGTCCCGTAAAAACGCCAGCAATAATAACTCCGTTATTTATTGTCCGATTTTATTGAAATAAAAAGTCAGTTAATTAGCATCAAAAATACTACAAGAAAGTAGTGTTTTAGTTGTTTTCAGTTGTTTTCATTAATGTCAAACGATAGTCAACTTTTTTATTTTAAATGGAAACAGATATATTTTTGGCAATATTCGGATTGGATTTTCTTTTCTGAATTCATCGATGTATAACATGTCTATTTTTTTTATAAACGATTATTGAAAGAAAACCATTTATTAAAATCGACCATGTTTTTAATAAATTATGTATAACATTTCGAATGTGCTACGAAACATTGAAAACGTAATTATTATAAGTATTATTCTAAAAAACAAAACAAAACACTTCACAATAATTGTTCAAATTGCCCGCCACCTTGTTCAATACATAACGCATATCTACTAATTACTCCACGAGTCGCATCTAAAAGACAAACGGCAGGTATTTCTTGACAAGTGTTAATAATTCTTTGTCTTAAAATGTCAACATTTTCTGGAGGTGTCAAATAAACTCGATCTTGTAGATAAGCCCACAACCAAAATCTAGGGGCGAAAGATCGGGTGAACGCGCAGGGCACTCGATAGGACCGGATGTTCCTATCCACCTATTTCCAAATTGGGTGTTCAACCAATCAGTATTTACTCTGGCGTTTTGAGCGGGGGCCCCATCTTGTTGATAAAATATTCTATTTAAATTTGCCAAAGGTAATTCATCTAAAAAGTTTTGGAGATTTTCGTTTAATAAAGTGTGATACTTCTCTTGATCTAAGCAACCATCTATGAAAAACGGCCCAATTAATTGATTACCTAAAATACCACACCAAACATTTACGCTGAAACGTCTTTGAAAATTATTTTCAATGACAAATCTCGGATTGTCTTGGCTCCATTGTCGATGTATGTTTCTATTAAAAATACCATTGTTGCTAAAAGTGCATTCATCAGACCAAATTATCATTCTGTAAAAACTCCGGTCTTGTTCTAATGCATTTAAAAAAAGTCGACAAAACTGTATTCTTCGGCGTTGATCATTTTGTTCTAATGCATTAACTTTTCGAGCTATGTACGGTTTAAATTTGTGTTTTCTTAAAATACTATGGACTGTAGTTTTTGATACCCCAATATTATGTGCAATTTCGCGAGTCGAAGTTCGTGAATTTTCTTGTAGTGCAAGAAGAACATCATATTCCGTATCTTCGGCGAATCTACGTCGCTGTGTTTTAGGTTTTTTAAATGATCCATAATTCCTCAAATTCGTTTCAATTCTCTGAAATATTTTCGAATCTGGAACTTCTCTGTCCGGAAACAAAACTGTATTCTTCGGCGTTGATCATTTTGTTCTAATGCATTAACTTTTCGAGCTATGTACGGTTTAAATTTGTGTTTTCTTAAAATACTATGGACTGTAGTTTTTGATACCCCAATATTATGTGCAATTTCGCGAGTCGAAGTTCGTGAATTTTCTTGTAGTGCAAGAAGAACATCATATTCCGTATCTTCGGCGAATCTACGTCGCTGTGTTTTAGGTTTTTTAAATGATCCATAATTCCTCAAATTCGTTTCAATTCTCTGAAATATTTTCGAATCTGGAACTTCTCTGTCCGGAAAACGAACGCTGTAACGCCGAACTGCTTGAAGACGATTTTTATTACATTCAAAAAACACTTGCAACATGTCTGTTAACTCATTGTTATTCATTTTTACGAATATACCTTTTTTTGTGGCAAAACGTTCAAGCAGAACAATAAATAAGACTTAATAGACACTCACACTGACGTTTATTGACGTTTATCGCATTTTTGTTTTTTCATGGCACATCCCAAAATTTATAAATAATGGAATACAAAGATGAAATTTATTAAGTGTTTTATATTTTTTTCAATAATTGTTTATCAAAAATAGACATTTTATACATTGTTGAATTCAGAAAAAAAAATCCAATCGGAATATAGCCAAAAATATATCTGCTTCCATTTAAAATAAAAAAGTTGACTATCGTTTGACATTAATAAAAACAACTGCAAAAAAACAAAACACTGCTTTTTTGTAGCATTTTTGATGCAAATTAACTTTCTTTTTGTTTGAATAAAATCGGACAATAAATAACAGAGTTATTATTATTGGCGTTTTTTACGGGACACCCGGTATATTATAACAGTGTAGCTCGAAATTTTTGAGCTTCATAAAAAAAGGCCAGTAAAACAGGAGAATTCATGAATTTTCATCTATTTTTGTCAATATCTCTTGTTCTAAAAAACATACAAATTTGGTTTTTTTACCGAAATGTTTAGGTTTTAATTCTTTATTAGCGTATAGAAAAAGAAACATGTCATTGTATTTAAATGTAACGGTAAGAGTTCGAGATACAAAAACACAAGTTCAGTTTGTAGAGCAAATAACGCTCTTTTAAATGAGACCAAATCGGTTAGGTCAAACGGGAGGAATCCTAGTTTATTAAAAGAAACATTTGAACTGCCCCCACCACTTTATTTCACTAGATAGTAAAAAATGTGCAAGACTAAAAGTATTAAGAATGTGTACGGAATAAAATTAAAAAATTTTCAATACCTTTCAATTTGTAAAAATATGGAGAATGTCTAAATTTTAACATTGATCCTGACTGTTACGCCCCCTTGCGGACATTTTACAAACTCCAAAATAATTTCCAGCATTTCGTCTTGGGCACTTTTACTTGAAATTTTTTTACCCGGAAGCCATATGACTACTCTGCCCAGCTAAAGCTAATAGACGTATCTGCAAAAACATAGTTTTGAGATAATCGCCAATTTGCATTATTTTGAATTCCATATGTTCTTAATGAGCTTTGGAATGTTCTGATGTGCTAAAATATAGTAACTTTCTTTCAGGAATCCATTGAAATGTTTAAGATTCTCAACTCTTGTCTAGATTTTGAATTATGATAGATACGCCCTTTTTCTTTAATATTTTTATCCGATTTTCAAAAGTACAATGTCGCAACTAGAAAATGTGGTAGTTATGCCCTTATCACTTAGAATTGTTAGGTAAAATTAACCAGAAATAAATACAAAAATGACAATTTATTTAACATTCTAACAAAATGTATAAACAAAAGTATACTCTCAACATAAAATAAACTTATTAGTAGTATTATAATTATAAATTTATTAATAAAAATAATCGACATGGTTATGGACCTATGATGATTGAGAGGTTGGGTGAAATAAATAACTTTCAATTTTCACAAGATTCCTCTTCTTCATTATCTGGCACATGTTCTGCTGATACAGGCAAGTCTTCCCAAAATTTAATTCTATTTTTGGGAATTATAGGTCTCAGTTTAGTCAAAATTGTATTTTTTCTTTCTGCCGATATGCCCCTATTTGCATTTCTTGGAGAAATATTAGGAAAACCATTTTTTATAATTCTGGCATTAAGAAAGTTTAATTGAATGGAATTACCAGAGAAGCTTGTCTTATAGACCATGTTAAAGTCCCCTTTCATAAATTCCAGATGTACCATTTTGTTGAGATAAGGTCTAGGGTTGATCCTTTTTAATTTATACTGGGACGTGAAATCTCCCCAATCGTAAAAGTCATTACATTGCATGGGGACTACAATAACGCGTCCACTGTTTGATTGCTGAACACAATCCTCAAAATCGGCAAAGTCAAAAACTTTGCGCTTTCTCTTCAGGGACATCTCAACCTGGTGGTGAAACGAGTCCGCGGACATGAATGTGTGCCCGGGCTCAAAAAACTTAATTTCAAGTTTTTTAATATTGAATACATCTGAATTTACAACATAAATAAAAAATGCCAGAAGCGACCAATTTTTGTTTTGCGACGAACAATTATCGAGCCACAAAACAATATGCTCATCGTCTCTATGTCGTAAAAAAAATGAATAAAAGGTGCTTATAATGTCAGTTTTTGAACGCCCGGCCACACCTTCATGCCATATAACTGCTATGGGTTTTTTGTTTTTCTGTTTCGTTCCGACCGGTACAAATGATTCGTTGAAGGCTATTATTCTTCCCGTGAAGATTACTTCTTTTAGTGATTCGTATCTGGGAAGCATAATTACCTAAAATGAAAAAATGTAAGAATGTCTTAGTAGGTATTTGACACTTTTTTATACATACTTTTTGCAAATCAGCAGAATATATTGCTGCACAACCAGGATCACTTTTATCCTGTTCATAGAATTTACGAGCTTCATCAGCTTTCTTTTTATGAAGGCGGTACTCTTCACAGTTTGGACATTCGGGTGTAACTACATTATTTTCATGGGTACTGTCTTTTTTATGTAGAATATATGATTCGCAGATGAAGCATTCCTCATGTCCCAGCTTGACGAAGGATATGTTCATTTCCTGTACCGTTCTTCTGTACAATTCGTAGGAACATTTAAAAGTTTTGTTCTGGGTTTTGAAATCGTTGTACATTAATTGTATATTAAGATCAGTGGGTAAATATTTCCGGTTGGGGGCATGTTCCCTTCGATAATGTGATATGCAAGGCCGAAAAGAATTAATGTGATTTGTTATGAGGGTTTTGTCTATTTTATTAGAAGGAGTATGGTGACCACGAAGATCTGATGTAGCTTGCAAAGACTCAATACTTGTATTTTTCATTACAGTGCGTACACGTTTATCACCTTTTCTGTTGTATCCCAAAGTCGTCAAAAAAAATGGCTTGCATACTTCCTGATCACAACCATTCTGATCTGCAGCAAAATATTTTATAGTAAATTTTCTGCGTGAATTGCAACCCACAGTCTGTCTTTTTGTAGGTATTTTTTTGGAGTTGATAAACATATATGTTTTTTGTTCTTGTCTTGTCATTCTCCAAAATTGTTGGTTTATTGCTAGCCGTCTTTCGGGGGGAATTTTACTAATGCATTTTTTCGAGCAAGTGGCATTACATGGAGGCTTAAGAGTATGTTCATTTAGTACATTTTCATGTTTTAGTCTAGTTCTTTCAATTACTGATGTGTCGTACTTCTTTCTTTTTCTTTTTTTTCCACGCGCAGTAAAATTGTTCATAACATTGTCTAATAACTCGTCTAATATGAATGCAACGACTTCCTTGGGTTCCACAGTTGAAACCAATTGTTCTCCAAGCACACTGTTATTGTTCATTACATTAACCAATAACTCTTCTTCTGACTCACCAGAAGTCTCTTCATCTGTAGAAACGCGATAGTCTGGATCTTCATTATGATCATCATTATTTTCTCTTGAACAACTTGGTACACTAACTGATCGCAATGATGATATTTTTTCTGCTTGAAGCTTATTTAAGGCCATAGATAGCATTAGCTTTGATCGGGAATTTTGTTGACTCATTTTGATCGCAAAGAAGACTGTAACAAAAAATAAAATGATTGTTTTTAATAAGTTTGAGTTAAATTAAAATTAAAACAAAGTTTGACTTCATAATTGAATTTTATACTTTCTAACTTATAGGTACCACCCTACCACCTCTCTCAAAACATAAACACAAAAACGACTTCAAAGTATGATATTATTATTAGGTATTATTATGATTCTAAATTGTGATCGGAAGTTTATTCAACATGTTTTGTATTTATTGTTTTAAGTTATGCCTTTTTACATTACTAATATTATGGAAAAAACTTGATAGATACCTACCTACTTATTGATTTATTATTGATCACAAAGCACGAGATGTAACACTCACTACAAGCTTATTGTTTAGAAAATTTTAGGTTAGAATCACCAATAATTACGCCGCGCCAGTGGAATTTTATTGGTAACTACACAATATTGCAAAAACACTACGGCAAAAGGTCTTATCTGCTAAAATATTGCACATACGCCTTTTTAGCTTACTAAAAGTTATTTACGACCATTTGGTTTTGTAAAACTGAAATATCCTTCAGATACCCAATATTTTATAACGATTTTACAACGCTAAGAATGAAGATACGCCCTTTAAATTTAGGAATAAGGTACAATACATGTTTTTCTATCTACAACTCTCATAACCCCATTTTCGGAAAAATGTTAGATACGCCCATTAGCTTTAGCAGGGCAGTACTGGTTTCTGAAATATAGCCGGCGGCCATTCTTAATTGAATAAAGAAAATGTCATGAAATATTTATATCCTCCAGTTTAAAGTTTTCCAGTACAGGTTACGTCAAACATGGCATTTAATCCTAAATTTGAGTAAATTTTACATATTAATCCAAAAAGTCACTATTGTACACTTATCAGAAAAAATATGAAAATTCGAAAATGGTTGACAAACTATTATATTCTTAACTTAAAATTGATAGATGTAGTACTAGCTGCATTAACTGATTGTCCTTATTATTGAATGTGACGCCATGAAAAAGACACCTATAAAAGCATGTTCTTCGTAATGGGCGACGTAATTAAAGCCACCAAAAACAAAATAAGAAACGCAATCGTAGGATACAAACGACTGAGTCCAATTACGCTTTCAAATTGTGTTTTTGCCAACGATCTAAAGAAAAACATTGCAATATAGCAGGAAGGTTTATCCAAAAGTAATATGATAATAAACACAAATAAAACAAAAATACTAGTAATCAGCTAGGATAACGAAGAAACCAAAATAGAAATTCAACAACAAAAAATAGAACAAGTGAACATATTCAAATACTTGGGAGTCTAAATAGAAAGACATGGTGACATGGAACAGGAAGTAAAGGAAAGGACAGCGCAGCAAGAGTGTATTTCTCATACTTGCGTGGTTTAAGATATCAGTCGCAAAATAGAGATGTCAGTATATAAAGCAGTGTTCCGACCAATCGTATCCATACGGTAGCAAGAGCTGGACGACATCAGGTAGAATGAGGAGCAGAATACAGGCACTAGATATGAAATACATGAGAAAAGTAAAAGAGGTATTACTCAGAGACTGAATGAGAGAGAAGAACTTGAAGTGAATCCAATATTAGACAGGATTGAAGACCAGCAACTTAGATGGTTTGGCCACATGAATAGGATGAACAACAACAGTGAAGTGAAAAATGTATGGCAAGTAAAAATAGCCTATAGGAGGAACAGGGTAGACCCAAGAAATCCTGGAACAAAGACTTTGCAGCAATACTGGAAAAGAGAGGCATAATGTGAAGAGAAGCGCTTATCAAGGGATTAAAAACAGTGGACTAAGTTTAGTTATGGAAAAAGACATTAGACAATACAATGTACCCTACACCTTCAAATAAATTTAAATAAATATTTATTGACTTGGTGCAATAATATCAACAAGATTCTGCAGAAAAAAAAATAATATCGTTTTAGGGTAAAGCATGTAAAAAAGGTTTCTTACTATCTGACTAATATTTATTATGTTTATAACAATATGAACAATTATTAGATAAATAAAAGGTGTAATAATTTTCACCATATTTTAAATTTTTAAATAGGTACTTCTAAGTTGAAGTTAATAAAAGTAATATTATTAGCACAGACGTCTGTAATGATTCTGTTTAAATGGAATGGATATACATGTATCACAGAAGGTCTTGCTTTTCGTATTAGTGTTGATTATTATACCAATTTATATTTATACATTTAACACATGTGTTGTCACAAGTATTTCGAGAGCTTTTCCCAGGTGGAAACATAACCCATTATTATCAAGTGAAAACATTGCCTTTCATTATACAATATCTGTTCGTGTTGTTCCACTTTTAGAAGCAAACGAAACTGATGCGTCTCCAAAATATCGTTTCTTTAGAGAACAAGGACTTAATCCTGAACAACAACTGCCAAGTGCCCTTATAATAGGGGTTAAAAAAGGTGGCACAAGAGCACTTTTAGAATTTATTCGAATACACCCAGATGTCCGCGCTGCTGGTAGTGAACTCCATTTTTTTGATAAACACTATGCCGAAGGTTTTCAATGGTTGGTTCTTGTCCGAAAGGAGAAAGACCAGGATTAGATGAAGTTGGTGAAGGACCAGGCAATCCAACAACGGTCGTTTGTTGCTGCTGCTGCTGTATGGGTTGCTATTGCTGTTGAGGTTGCTGCTGCTGCTGTGGTTGTTGGCCAGCATTCTGAGCATTTTGACCATGAAATATGACAAGAGGAGATTGAGTTATATTTATATTTAAACTGGGTAATGCGGGAGAATTACTTCGCCATACTTGCGTCGGCTGAGTTATGTAAGTCGGTACTCCTGGTCTGGGTCCAGCATTTTGTGTTTTTGCCAACGATCTAAAGAAAAATATTGCAATATAGCAGGAAGAGTTCTCCAAAAGTAATATGATAATAAACACAAATAACGTTTATTATTAAATTCCCAAGTTAGATTTTAATTTCCAGCAACTACCTTTTGCATGAAGGGTGTATTCGATAGTGTACGTCTCTCTCTTTTTTTTTAGCGTCTACGGGATCAAAGCCCATACGCCACAGCGGCACTACGCGCGATGTTCCTTATGGGAATTACTAGCAAGTCGGACTTTTTCACTGGTCAACGGATAATCTCACTTAGGATGTGGGAAAGGTAATTCCCAGATCTTTCATATTTTTATTTTCATCTCTATTGATGATGACATCGTATATTGCTATGCTGTTGGTACGAAGAAGCAGACAGATATTTGTAGGCAAAGGGATATTCAGTGTACTAATGCCTTTATGAATTCATCCAGCATATTTTTTTTATTTCCAAAATTGTAAAAGATGTGATTTAAATCTCCATATTCATGTCCACAGGTACAAACCGCACTGTTTACTAAATTTAATTTATATGGTTGGGCTGGATGTTGTCCATGTCCAAATTTCAATCTTGCTATTGTCGATCTATAAAAGCGTGACACGTGAATGTTATCGTAGCAGTTTTTGACATTCGTATGTATGCATATTTGGAAATTTTCCTTAAATAATTATTCTGCCATTGCTCGTTCCATTCCTTGCGTAACAATTGATGTTAATAAATTCTAGCTGCATCTTCTTTGGTGAGGCTGCTTCTATATAGGATTCCACATTGACAAGCATCTTTAGCAAGTTTATCTACAATTTCATTAGGTACGATACCGCTGTGACCTTTTACCCAGAATATTTTTGTTGTGATATTTTTTGATCTCAACTGGTTCAAAATTAATATGATGTCCAGAATAATGGGGTTAATTTGTAAGTCAAATTTCTTACTGATGAGAGATTGTATCATACTTTTAGCATCTGACATAATTACTAATTTCCTTGCTTTTAGATTTGCGCCTTATCGCAGTGCTTCAAAAGTTGCTATAGCTTCAGAAGTGAATATTGATGCATCCCCATCAAGTTTATACATTCTCGAGATGTTGTTCTGCCTATAAAAAAGAGCGCATCGACATCCATCTTTCGTTTTGGAGGCATCAGTAAATATTGTCGGAGTATCCTCGATGTTTTCCATTATTGATAGAAAGATTTTCTTATCATGTACAGGATGCCCAATATATGAGGGGAGTATGATGCTGTCTGTGTGAATGTAAGTCAGGAAATTATCAATTATATTATGGAGAAGTAGGTATAGTCGGGAGTCAAGTTCCGAGATGGATCATATATTTTCAGAAAGGATAGGAGACTTCTTTTTCTTCCAGTATCCATGGGTTAAGTCTAGTATTGATAAATGGTTCATTTCCCTTAGGATAGTTTTCGAAGCCTTTTGCTTTGATGAAGTGATGTATTTCCTTGCTAAATACTGTCTGCGTGGGTGCAAAGGTGGTTTTTGAGCCTCTATCTGGAGTGCAGGTATGGGTGGTGATTTCATAGCACCAACACATAAACGTAGAGCTTTGTTTTGAATAATGTCCAATCTTTTCAATTTTTATTGCTTGTGTTTGCATATAAAGTGCAGATATAGTCTAGAGTGGATCGTATGTATGCTTTATAGATGTTCATTAACATTACATAATCTGCACCCCATCTAATTCTAGATATCACTTGTGAGTTCATTAATGTGTTTTGTCCATGCTAGTTTATTATCTATGTATAGCCCAAGATATTTTACACCTTCCTGAACTGGAAAGTTGGTGTTGTTGATTTGGATTTGTGCTAACTGGATAATATGACTTTGCGACAAAAACATTATGTTTGTTTCATTTGGAGACAATTCTAAGGAGTTTTCTAATAACCACCTCTTAAGTTTTTGTATGCACGATGTTAATTGACTTATTACTGTTTCCACATTTTTGTTGCCAAAAAAAACACATATGTCATCTGCGTATTGTATTACATTGATGTGGGCGTCCATCTCATAATGTAGATCGCGAGTGTAAATATTAAATAAAATTGGACTCAAACAATAGCCCTGTAGCAAACCTTGGTTTGATATTCTGGGGCCTCTCAGTTGATTTTCCGTAGTTCATACAAAGAGTTTTACATTCCTAAATAAGTTGGTAATATTTCTTGCATCGCGTCCCGGTAATCCAATACTTTTAAGTTTTCTATTCATTTTATTTATATTGATGCAACCATATGCGTTTTCAATGTCTAAAAAGATGTCTCTTTAACTAGAAACTTTCTTATTCAGTGAATAATATTTGGTGATTTCAAAAAACAACAATACAGATTCATCTATAAAAATCTTTGTTAGAAGATAAGCAAGCTAAATATGTTTTTCTACTCCAATACTTTAATTGTATTATTAGATATGCCCAACCTGTACTTTAATGAAGTCCATTACGATACAGATTTTCATTATGATACAAGTTTATATCCAATAGGAATACAGATTTTTCATTACGATACAAGTTTATATCCAATAGGAATGCGACATTCCAATATTCAAACAATATTCAATATGGCGACTGCATATCTGACAGATATAAAAATTAAATAAATGTGACAGTTCTCTGCAATTTACAAGTAAGTACTTAAAATTTGTGGTTTTTTGAAAATATAAACGGTAAAAATGAGGGATAATGACAGTGAAATGTAAAATTTGAGTCCACCAGAAATTATGGAACAAGTCTTAGTAACCACGAACAATTTATTACCAGCTAAATTCGCAAAGGTGCATGGAAAATGTTAACCTCAATTTATGAAATGGAATGTTCAAAAAATAATGTTTTATTATGGGGTCGTAGAAAAAATAGTGTATGCAACTCGCATTTAATGGCTATTAAGACACTCGTATTCATTACAATACTCGGCTTCGCCTCGTATTGTAATTTTCTTACTCGTGTCTTAATAGCTATCATTAAATGCTCATTGCATAATATACTATTTAGACATACTTGTAAAGGACCGTATTTTAGCCAATTTATCGTGCAATTCTTGCGTATCTAATGTAACAAATATAGATTCATAATTATATTGTATTTTATGATGTATCCTAAGAAAACACATACAAAAAAATAACGTTTTGTCGCCAATCCGTACGTACTTAATACGCGTCTCTTTTTTGTTTCCCCTAGACACATTTCGCTTTCAAAAACGTTTTTCCTCTCAATTGATTTCCCTTTTGTTTGGATTTTTCGCAGGAACCAGAGCAAACTGACAGTGGATCTTTTCGCTAGCATTCCACCGGAATACTTTATTTAAGCGATCCCGACACTACTGATTTTTTTCCTTGATTCTCGGCGTCCGTTTGATGTTCGTAAGGCCATTTTTCGATGCCCGTCCATGCCTATCTCACGGTCTTTTGAATTAGGGCCGTCAGCGAGACGAAAAAAGAAGAAAGAAATGAGAAAGGAATTGAACGAAAGGCTAACAAATGGGTAAATAACCGAAAAGATGTACTACGACGTAAAGGCTGTTCGAATTTGCAACTTCGTCATTTCTGAACGTTAGTAAGATCACATTTTCAATTAAATAATTTTTTTTTTTTGAAAGCAATTTTATTTAGACAGGATGAGGAATTTCCTTCAAGAGGAATATATGAATAATATATTGTTACAGTACATGAAGCATTTCTCTACATAGTTTTGTTTAAAATTTTTCCTTCTAATTAGAAGTTTTTCTAATCTGATGCCATAATAATAACGCAAAATTCAATTTAGTTTCTTGTGTTTCCGCAATATAAAGTGTAATGTAATTCAATATGTCTCAGCATTGTGTTGTATGTATATAATCATACCTTATAGCCGAAGTTGTTATTTTTCTTTGCTTTGTTGTTTTTTCATTTGGAAGCAACGAATGATACCCGTAAATTTTCTTCAATGTAATCTTTGTAAAAGTGTATTTAACCTGTCTGTTAATGTGTTTTTGTTTCTTTTTATGTTAAAAGTAGTATATTGTGTGAGATTTTTCTTTGTCTGTAAAACATATAAAATCATTGATTTTGAATAAAATTATTATTTAAATTAGACAATGGAGTTTTATTGTATCAACACCCAATAATGTTTTAGGAATCTTTTAATTAATCATCTCTGTTAATCTGAATGGCCCTCGAGATCCCGAAGTGAGCTTAGCTGGCAAGGCAAATTTATTTACATTTTATTCAAGAATTTAACGTTACATTAAATTTATTAATTTTATTTTCAGTGGTTCCATTACATTATGTTGCCCAACTTTGGGCAATTTAACTTGTACATTTACAAGTTACTGCGTAAATTGATAGACATGTGTCTTGGGCATTTATAGTAACACCAGACAAACTACTCGTGTTGATAGAATATTTTGATGAAAACTGTTATTTCCATCAATTGTAGCGGTTTCGTTTGAACATCCCGAAAATTTTTGTATTAGTTTGAGATCCGAGTATATGAGATATTTTAATCTTTTTGTTTAAGGAGGTTTCAATATAACCCTCTGCCGCAGCTGACGACTTCCAAACTCCATGATTTTTTAAGGTGAACATATGACCACCATGATTTGCCATATCTGTTGCACTAGATCTTCTAAACATTGCCCTGTAAATAATTCTGGATTTGGCAATTTCAAAAAACTCGCAATCTCCTGCGGAATTTTGGCTATAATAGTAATACCCATTGGACTATTACTACACTGAACATTGCGATAAGGTAAGAAAAATCGCTTATGACAAGTATTAATAGGCTGTAAGTTATAATATTTGTTAATTAAATCGATCCATATTGTTCTGTAATTACGAAAAATCTTCGAATATTATTTTTGTTTTAGATACAGAAATAATGATGACATAATTACTAATTTCCTTGCTTTTAGATTTGCGCCTTATCGCAGTGCTTCAAAAGTTGCTATAGCTTCAGAAGTGAATATTGATGCATCCCCATCAAGTTTATACATTCTCGAGATGTTGTTCTGCCTATAAAAAAGAGCGCATCGACATCCATCTTTCGTTTTGGAGGCATCAGTAAATATTGTCGGAGTATCCTCGATGTTTTCCATTATTGATAGAAAGATTTTCTTATCATGTACAGGATGCCCAATATATGAGGGGAGTATGATGCTGTCTGTGTGAATGTAAGTCAGGAAATTATCAATTATATTATGGAGAAGTAGGTATAGTCGGGAGTCAAGTTCCGAGATGGATCATATATTTTCAGAAAGGATAGGAGACTTCTTTTTCTTCCAGTATCCATGGGTTAAGTCTAGTATTGATAAATGGTTCATTTCCCTTAGGATAGTTTTCGAAGCCTTTTGCTTTGATGAAGTGATGTATTTCCTTGCTAAATACTGTCTGCGTGGGTGCAAAGGTGGTTTTTGAGCCTCTATCTGGAGTGCAGGTATGGGTGGTGATTTCATAGCACCAACACATAAACGTAGAGCTTTGTTTTGAATAATGTCCAATCTTTTCAATTTTTATTGCTTGTGTTTGCATATAAAGTGCAGATATAGTCTAGAGTGGATCGTATGTATGCTTTATAGATGTTCATTAACATTACATAATCTGCACCCCATCTAATTCTAGATATCACTTGTGAGTTCATTAATGTGTTTTGTCCATGCTAGTTTATTATCTATGTATAGCCCAAGATATTTTACACCTTCCTGAACTGGAAAGTTGGTGTTGTTGATTTGGATTTGTGCTAACTGGATAATATGACTTTGCGACAAAAACATTATGTTTGTTTCATTTGGAGACAATTCTAAGGAGTTTTCTAATAACCACCTCTTAAGTTTTTGTATGCACGATGTTAATTGACTTATTACTGTTTCCACATTTTTGTTGCCAAAAAAAACACATATGTCATCTGCGTATTGTATTACATTGATGTGGGCGTCCATCTCATAATGTAGATCGCGAGTGTAAATATTAAATAAAATTGGACTCAAACAATAGCCCTGTAGCAAACCTTGGTTTGATATTCTGGGGCCTCTCAGTTGATTTTCCGTAGTTCATACAAAGAGTTTTACATTCCTAAATAAGTTGGTAATATTTCTTGCATCGCGTCCCGGTAATCCAATACTTTTAAGTTTTCTATTCATTTTATTTATATTGATGCAACCATATGCGTTTTCAATGTCTAAAAAGATGTCTCTTTAACTAGAAACTTTCTTATTCAGTGAATAATATTTGGTGATTTCAAAAAACAACAATACAGATTCATCTATAAAAATCTTTGTTAGAAGATAAGCAAGCTAAATATGTTTTTCTACTCCAATACTTTAATTGTATTATTAGATATGCCCAACCTGTACTTTAATGAAGTCCATTACGATACAGATTTTCATTATGATACAAGTTTATATCCAATAGGAATACAGATTTTTCATTACGATACAAGTTTATATCCAATAGGAATGCGACATTCCAATATTCAAACAATATTCAATATGGCGACTGCATATCTGACAGATATAAAAATTAAATAAATGTGACAGTTCTCTGCAATTTACAAGTAAGTACTTAAAATTTGTGGTTTTTTGAAAATATAAACGGTAAAAATGAGGGATAATGACAGTGAAATGTAAAATTTGAGTCCACCAGAAATTATGGAACAAGTCTTAGTAACCACGAACAATTTATTACCAGCTAAATTCGCAAAGGTGCATGGAAAATGTTAACCTCAATTTATGAAATGGAATGTTCAAAAAATAATGTTTTATTATGGGGTCGTAGAAAAAATAGTGTATGCAACTCGCATTTAATGGCTATTAAGACACTCGTATTCATTACAATACTCGGCTTCGCCTCGTATTGTAATTTTCTTACTCGTGTCTTAATAGCTATCATTAAATGCTCATTGCATAATATACTATTTAGACATACTTGTAAAGGACCGTATTTTAGCCAATTTATCGTGCAATTCTTGCGTATCTAATGTAACAAATATAGATTCATAATTATATTGTATTTTATGATGTATCCTAAGAAAACACATACAAAAAAATAACGTTTTGTCGCCAATCCGTACGTACTTAATACGCGTCTCTTTTTTGTTTCCCCTAGACACATTTCGCTTTCAAAAACGTTTTTCCTCTCAATTGATTTCCCTTTTGTTTGGATTTTTCGCAGGAACCAGAGCAAACTGACAGTGGATCTTTTCGCTAGCATTCCACCGGAATACTTTATTTAAGCGATCCCGACACTACTGATTTTTTTCCTTGATTCTCGGCGTCCGTTTGATGTTCGTAAGGCCATTTTTCGATGCCCGTCCATGCCTATCTCACGGTCTTTTGAATTAGGGCCGTCAGCGAGACGAAAAAAGAAGAAAGAAATGAGAAAGGAATTGAACGAAAGGCTAACAAATGGGTAAATAACCGAAAAGATGTACTACGACGTAAAGGCTGTTCGAATTTGCAACTTCGTCATTTCTGAACGTTAGTAAGATCACATTTTCAATTAAATAATTTTTTTTTTTTGAAAGCAATTTTATTTAGACAGGATGAGGAATTTCCTTCAAGAGGAATATATGAATAATATATTGTTACAGTACATGAAGCATTTCTCTACATAGTTTTGTTTAAAATTTTTCCTTCTAATTAGAAGTTTTTCTAATCTGATGCCATAATAATAACGCAAAATTCAATTTAGTTTCTTGTGTTTCCGCAATATAAAGTGTAATGTAATTCAATATGTCTCAGCATTGTGTTGTATGTATATAATCATACCTTATAGCCGAAGTTGTTATTTTTCTTTGCTTTGTTGTTTTTTCATTTGGAAGCAACGAATGATACCCGTAAATTTTCTTCAATGTAATCTTTGTAAAAGTGTATTTAACCTGTCTGTTAATGTGTTTTTGTTTCTTTTTATGTTAAAAGTAGTATATTGTGTGAGATTTTTCTTTGTCTGTAAAACATATAAAATCATTGATTTTGAATAAAATTATTATTTAAATTAGACAATGGAGTTTTATTGTATCAACACCCAATAATGTTTTAGGAATCTTTTAATTAATCATCTCTGTTAATCTGAATGGCCCTCGAGATCCCGAAGTGAGCTTAGCTGGCAAGGCAAATTTATTTACATTTTATTCAAGAATTTAACGTTACATTAAATTTATTAATTTTATTTTCAGTGGTTCCATTACATTATGTTGCCCAACTTTGGGCAATTTAACTTGTACATTTACAAGTTACTGCGTAAATTGATAGACATGTGTCTTGGGCATTTATAGTAACACCAGACAAACTACTCGTGTTGATAGAATATTTTGATGAAAACTGTTATTTCCATCAATTGTAGCGGTTTCGTTTGAACATCCCGAAAATTTTTGTATTAGTTTGAGATCCGAGTATATGAGATATTTTAATCTTTTTGTTTAAGGAGGTTTCAATATAACCCTCTGCCGCAGCTGACGACTTCCAAACTCCATGATTTTTTAAGGTGAACATATGACCACCATGATTTGCCATATCTGTTGCACTAGATCTTCTAAACATTGCCCTGTAAATAATTCTGGATTTGGCAATTTCAAAAAACTCGCAATCTCCTGCGGAATTTTGGCTATAATAGTAATACCCATTGGACTATTACTACACTGAACATTGCGATAAGGTAAGAAAAATCGCTTATGACAAGTATTAATAGGCTGTAAGTTATA